>CM043018.1:147547580-147602846 GCA_023690525.1 Holotrichia oblita | reverse complement strand
AGACGGCAGGGTACATTATATGAGAACAATGCTTTATGTTTCCTTGTTTCATTTTTTTTTTTTTTCCTCGTCTAACTGTATATCGATGTCTAGCCTAGACGTTTGCGATGCTTTCAAGACTATATACAACGATGCATTTAATTAGCATACGTCTGGAGTTCGAATCCTGTTTTACGATGCCGTTAACGGGGACACATTTATTTCTGTACAATTTATAAAATGAACTTATCAAGATCGAGATACGAAACGTGACAATAAAGGTGCAATGACGCTATTCCGTTCATTATTATAGCGGGGGAAAAATTGTTTGCAAGTTCCCAAGTCCGACCACTAATCATTCAGTTAACTCGCCTGCGTTCAATTCGCTGGACTCGTGCCAAGAATTTCCCCTAGCATTGATCGCCTATACGATGGTGTTCGACCTCGATACATCACGTCCTAACCTTAAAATGCCAACGGAGAAGAGGTCCGGGCGTTATTTCGTCCTCCGGAAAATGGCAAGCGGATAGGATAGTTTTGTTGATATCGTTTCCATTTTGTGCTGACCTAAGGATGATGTGCACCTTTATGGAAACCACGACTCCCGATTCCATAAATTCTTCGTTATTATTTATACGATGCCACGTAGAATGTTGTCTTTTAGTTTATATTATAATATGCGAGGTAACTTGAAGTTTTAATCGAATCCTAACCGTACATGCTCAAACGTAAAACGGATTTCGAAACACGTCTTATTAACCATGCAAATCGCCCGTATGAAACAAACTTGCCGTAACCGGTTTTCGCTGAATTGATGATTCTTCCGCGAATAAGGAAAATACGAGCAAACTAACAGTCGAAATACTTTTTTAACGAGTATAATTCTTCAATCGTTGCGCGCAGGAAACGATCGGAGTGAACTTCAATCGTCGAATACTCGGTGGAAACCGCTAATGGTACTCTTGTTAGTCTATAGAACTTTCACCGGATATTTGATTGGGATGGTATTGATCAGCGGAAATAAGTATTATTGCAGAAAATGCTTTCAATGCAAGTTATTTTTCTCATTTAGTTTCGTAACCACCAGTCATAGTATTTTGTGAAAATTACGTCGTTTTAAATAGGATTTGTTTGAGAGGAATGAAGGTAATAAAAGGAAAAATAGATTCTAGGATGTTTGAAAAAAAAGGGAGAGAAGCTTAATACAGATGGCGCTGATATCTCATTTATCTATAACAATTTTCTAAATAAGTACCTGAGAGGCACGAACATCTATACACCGCCTCTAAGATAAGAATGAACTGCATGGGGATCTCGGGAACGGTAAGAGATACAAAGTGCATTATTATTACTAGGCCTACTACAAAAGAATCTAAAAATAAATAAATTTACTTCTTTTTGCTAAAAAGTAATTTCCAAAATATGTATATCGTGTACATTGTTGAAATCGTCACAAAAAATGCCAACAGATACAGGGTGTCCTTTTTTCTCCGTCCTTATAAAATAAAAGAAGTTGATGATGGTTTCTTAAAAACGAAACGTCGCACATAGGGGTATTTGCTAAATTTAGCTGGACAAAAATCGAATTTTCAGAATTGCACTCAGGCAAAAACGAAAAGGTTTCTAGAATAACAGGGTAGTGGGGCGACCCAGCCGCAATGTTTTCACTTTGTCCGCAGTGGTTGTGTGTTCTTGATATTTGTGCTTTAAAACTCTATATTTCATTAATTATTATTTTGTGTTCTCTTGTGAAAGTATAAATTTTAGTTATGGATTCTGAAACTGCTGGTAAGTGACTTTCTTTTTATAGTCAAATTATTATAATTTTCCACACCATTTCTTTCAATTTTGCACTTTTAAGAAGGCATTTCAATTCCGTAACTTTTCGCGAAAACAATAGTTTGGGAGTCTTTTTGTTTTAGTGCCAGGCATTGCCCGGCTATGATTCTTATATATTCTTAAAATATAATACTTCTACTAAAATGTGAAAATTGGTTCCAACTAATTCCTACTCCGCAATGTAGAGCGATTTTAAATTTCTGACATGAAAATGTGGAAATATAACTTTCGATAAATTGTGTTTTTATTATTTCAGGACCTTCTGGAAGTAGTATGATGACTCGTAGGAAAATATTTGACCTAATGAGATTACAAAATGATCTCGATTTTAACGGTCAATTAAAATACATCGAAGTTTACTTGATTTAAGGGAACTAAAGCGTAATTTTTCAAAATTGAGATCCGAAATGAAACATCGTTGGGTGGCAGCAAAATACAGAGGTGATTTATTTGTGAAAAATAATGAAAAGTGGTTGAGTGGAATGTTTCAATTACCTATATTAGCGACAAGACCGGGCAGACCAACGAAATCTTTTGAAGATGTTAGTGAGAGAAGCAAAAGACGCAAGACTGAGAATCTACGTTTGTCTGATAGCTCTAATAAAATAGTCTACGTTGCTCAAATGGAATTGAGAGCACAAGGAAACAGATGTGCGTCAAATATACTGAAAGAGATTTCAGAAAATAAGGATCGTGCTAAGGAGTACATGAAGTCAATTGAGTGTGATACGGCACAATCAAAGCTAGTTGGTGCGGAGGAAGCACTAGCAATGTTTGTAGATGCAAATTTGTCAAGAACGCAATATGAAAGAATCATTGACATTCGGTTTGTTTATTTTAGACGCCAGGATTCGGCTATTTGAAAGCTTGCTGCATATTGCTTACAAACTTGGCGTGCAAAATTTGCCCGCCAAATCTGAAGCAGACAAACTCTTAATACAAAGAAACAAAGAGAGAATTCAAGACGAATTTAAAAGCAAGCTAGGTCTCCGTGTAGATTTTCCTAAAGCTGGATTCGAAAACACTAATGACGGGAATACGAGCCGAAAAATTTGTGAAGATCCTGAGTTGGCAGCTGAAATAACAGGACTGAATGTTACTTTTATAAAAAAAAAATCAAAGTGATTCTTGAATGCAAAGCAAGACGCTGACATGCATTTCATTGTACCGGAATCGTTCTTCGGCGTTCCCAAAAGCCCAGTTCAACATTGGGAAACATCTGAGGGAAAACATGTGAACAAACAAAAGCGAACGAATTTATTAGCTCCTCGCCAAGCAGTAATAGAAGTGTACTTGATCTCAGTAAGTCAGAGAGAGAGAGATGACTCGTACGGGCCTTTTGACTGGCCACTGCTTTCTAAGATATCATCTTAAAAAGTTGGGCAAAGTTGATCAAGACACGTGCCGATTCTGGGAACTGAAACAGGCAACCTTAACACCTGAACAGATCAAAACCCTGACACCCAATCCAGTTCTGAGATTCGTGAGCAAGATTTTGTGTTTTATACAAGACAAAGAAATTCAACTACCATTTCACAGGAACTTGATGGGCAAATCCCTGCCCAATGTGAGTCAACAAAGTTTCTAGGAATGAATCTATTATGGACGGAGTGTCAACAGAATCATATCTTTTTCGCCAGCTACAATACTCTTATCTTCATAGAGAAGAATAGAATCTCGTACAAGACGTGGAATTCTACTTTGGGAATTATCTGCGACTGCTAGCGATGTTTTTATTGCATAGAAGGCGGTGGTGAGGATGGAGCTTACTTAACTGAACCTTATTGCTGTTCCATTTTTTGATACCTAAACGCACTTCCTTTCCCTTGTCTACACAGGGTGTCCGGAAAAATGTGGGAAAGTTCCTATAACATTTTTTCCTACATCCCTTCCTACAGAGATATACATCCATGAAGGATGCCGCTGGAAATCGGTTTTTCCTTAATTTTTTTTAAGTACTTCATGTAATTTAATAAAAATTTAATGTGACGGACACTAGTAAGGACCTCTTAAAATATTTAGCTTTTGAAGCTTACCAGGGGCGGGATCTTAACAACTTAATACCTAAATTTTTAACACCCTGTATTTGGAGTTCCCTCACAACGCTTTTCGAGATTTAATTGAAACCCGCCGAAACATGTACTTCAGCACGATGGGGCACCACCTCATTTCAGCGTTCGTGTGCGAGAGCACCTGAATAACGTCTGTCCAAACCGATGGATAGGGCTCTATCTCCTAGCTTAACGCCATTGGATTTTTACCTGTGGAGACATCTCAAGAAAATGGTGTATTTCACTCCCGTCGATATTAGGGAGGAACTTCTACAGAGAATCACGTTTCATTGTGATGTGATAAGGAACACGGCAGGGTTATTATTGCGGGTACAACAGTCCTTAATTCGTCGTGCAAGTGTATCAGACTTCACGGAGCCCATGTCAAACCCTATTATGAGTTTTCCAATAATTTCGTTAAGGTGCCACTGGAGACGCCACTGCCTTTATATAACGTACTTTAAAAGAATTTAGGTAAACCGATTTCCAGCGGCGCCCTTCAGGGACGCGTATTTCCGTGGGAAGGGCCTGCAGGAAAAAAATTTATAGCAACTTGTCATCTTACTTGTTCATGTTCTATCTGCATCCAAGAGGTTTCCCACATTTTCCCGGACACCCTGTACATTTTAGAAATAGCTATCTCCATATTTAAGAAGAGAGAGACAGCTTCGGAAAAAGATCGGATATGGGTATGACACCAGAAGAATATCTTTAATGAAATGAGGTTGAATGCAGAAAATGTCACAGAACCTCTTGCTTCAGGCCACTTAATCCTAGCAACCCACACCCAATCCTAGCAACCCACACCCCTCCCCCCCCCCCCCAGCAACCACTCACCGGTTAAATTTTACACGACCCTAAACAATATTTTCAAAGCTCATCGCGCTTTTCCCAAATTTTGAGAGGTGGTCGAACGCTGAAAATGTTGGTTGGGTTGATTGTCCTACGACCTTTGATCACAAAAAATTAAAAAACCATCATTTGACTACGCACTGGTTAAATTTTATCCGATCTCGAAGTTACCTACAAAATTTATCGAAGGTTCCACAAACTTTGAGAGGAGGAGGAGGGAGAGATCATCCTCCCTTTTCATTTTTGCAGATTACTGCTAAGTTTTCCGAAACATTACTAGGTGGTCAAACTTAACGATGGATGGACGTTATTTTGATTTAACTTCTTCATCGATTATGGTAGGTTTTGGTGCAAGTTTATCATTTGGTTTTGGCTTGCTTTATGCGGATTTTTGAAAACCTGCATGACTGGTAAGGCAGAAAAGGAGGATTAAATGAATGATTGAAGGTTGACAAAATTGTGGTTGGTTTTAAAGTTTGCTTAAAGATGGTTTGGCACTTTTTAGGATTTCTTATATTGAACGGAATCAGGATTTTACAGATTTTGGGTACTTTATGCCTTTGTTTCGAGTGGTTCTTGAATTTTCTTGTTCCACCTTTATATCTGGAGATATTCGCATTTCAGATAGGGTTTTCGGCTTCCATTGAAGAGGTTGCAGGTTACGGACGTAACACTATGTTAGAGGATCATCTTGAGTATGAATAATTCTATCGTAGAGTTTAATCGATCACATTGATTGATTGATTGATTACTATCAAGGCAGGGCAGTCTTTAGTTATTCCTAACACTGCAGCCCACTGGGCCTATTGTGTTATTCTTACCTTAATTCCATTTTACTCAAATAGGTTAGTTCCCTCGATCAGGTTGAGAGTCTTATTTGGTAATTCTTTCTCGAATGTTAGATCAAATGCGCTTTGCACAACAACCGTACGTTAACTTAGTGCTACGCATTCGAAGATGATATGAGAGGCTGTTTCCTCCTCCTCATTACAGAGTCTGCATAAGCATCCATCCTAGACAGCCATCTCCTATTAATAGACATGTTACTGCCCTAAGCGGAGTCTTGTTTAATTCAAGGAAGTCAGCAGTTAATCGTTGTGACGGTCATTCCATCATCCCTCTGCTGTGCCTTTGTCCAGCTACATGGTTCCAATTTAGTTGGTGTTGTTTGATAATCCACTCATTAATTGCACTCTTTGTGATACCTAAACCTGGCTCCTGTCTGGTAAATATCATTCGGGAACCCTTCCTCGCTAGCTGGTCTGCAGTTTGATTGCCCCCTATACCCTTGTGTCTCGGCATCCACATCAAGATGACCATGCTGTTTCTGACCAGAACAGTTAGGTTTTGCATGAATAGTGACGCTTGTCCATCGTCTAATTTCATCGTGCCCCAATGCTGGTGTTTACTAAACTTTTTATTAACTTAAGAATCATCTCAACTTAATAATAACACCCTCCTGTTATATTTTTTTTTCCACATCTCGTTTCGTTTCAGTATAATCCAGAAATGATATAATCGCGAATATTGATTAGAATTAATAATTTATATCCCCCAATCGTACTCGTCAAATATTTCCCGTGGAT
Organism: Holotrichia oblita; assembly: GCA_023690525.1. Classification (NCBI taxonomy): domain Eukaryota; kingdom Metazoa; phylum Arthropoda; class Insecta; order Coleoptera; family Scarabaeidae; genus Holotrichia; species Holotrichia oblita. The sequence goes on along the minus strand of CM043018.1, from coordinate 147,596,539 downwards.
ATAGAGAAACTCGTAAAAATAAAGCCATAAATATTCCTAAAATATGGATCGTAAAACGAAATTAATAAAACGCTGCTGCCAGAGAAAAACGGCTGCTAATACAATATCACGGCGGGGGAAAAAGAAAAATACATACCCTTAGAAGTAAAAGGAGCACTTCCTTTAATTAAAGATCTCTTGTGTTATTCGCGCTGCTACTAGACTTCTGCTTTAGCTTTTATCTTTTTTTTCTTTTTCGTCGCCAGGGCTCCTCAGCATACCAACGCGAAGATAATTAAAAAAAAAAGGAAAAAGAAAAAAAAAACCTTGTTAATTAAACGCTAAATGCAAATTTTCTTAATATATATATATCTCGAAACGTAATATGATTTTCTTCAGATGGTATTTAATTAGAATTATTAAATAATGTTACAACGAGTAAATCCCGAAATGATATTATATAGTCTGATTCACCTAACGCGTCGTCAGGACATCCTGTTTAGAAAGGAGGTTTTGCTAGACTTTCTAACGTTATAGGTATTACGTTTCAACCTACACTCATCTAAAATGACATACACGACAGCTCAGGCCAGTCATACTAAACGTCGCTTGACAAACTGTATGGCACGATGCACATCTTGTATTGTGTGTAATAGAGTCAATGATCTTTCGGGTGTCGACGCGTGACTAACCAAAAAGCTCAGTAGACGCCTTGCCTGCCAGCATCTACCGGTTTACACAAGTTTATATTACACGTTTCGTTGTATACAGGGGTTATAAAAATAAAAGTCTCACTCACATCAACTCATTTCTACCCTGCTTATTATCTATAATGATCATATAAATTGAGGTGAAGTGATGGTTTCTTAAGATGCTTCTCTATATGGAGAGAATTTCCTGCCAATCCCCAGTCGCCCAATCTTAATCCTAACATAACCTCAACATCTTACTGTCAAATAATTAAACGCACTACTGTTTTAAATAGTTCTATAACAGAGATTTTGGTGCAACCAACCTCCTTCAGTTGAAGATGCTCGTATGGTACTATCGCCAAACGTAGGCGTTCAAAAATTCTTGTAAATTATATACAGATATGCTCATATGTATTAGACACCCCTGGAAAATCCCATTATTTATATTTCTAAGAAATTCTAAAGCAAATAAATGAGGTAGATATTTGAATATAGTGTAATAAAGGCGATTGTAATGCATAATAAACCTATATTTGTAGATAGCAGGTAAGAAAGGGATAATCTGTAATCTAGGGGTATCAGTTTATATCGTGCGTTCGACGAAGAAACTGCTATTGTAAGTTGTTGTAAGTGATTATTGCATTGGAATATCTTTTATATAGCGCTATTTAGTATAATAAAGAACATAATGCCTAAAATTCGCGAATTAACACAAGCTGAACGTGGCCAGATCGTTTTGCTGCATTCGCAGAACATGTCATTAGCCGCGATAGCTAAACAAATGAAGTGTTCGCGATGTGCGGTCCGGACGACCATCAAACGATACCAGGACACTGGATCGTTTACGAATAGACGAAAAAGCGGTCGTAGACGCTCCACAACGGCTAGGCAAGATCGGCTTTTAGAGCGCATCTCTTTGCGCGATAGGAAAAAATAGTCAAAAGACCTTTCTAGCGAGCTTCAGATAGAACATGGAATTTCTATATCTGCACAGACGGTTAGAAGACGCCTCTATAATGCTGGTTTGCGTGGATGCAGAGCCCGTCAAAAGCCGTACTTAACAGAAAAGCACAAGAAAAATCGATTATTGTGGGCCAAACAATACAGTAATTGGACCGTAGATGACTGGATTAAAGTTATGTGGTCGGATGAATCCAACATAGAGGTATGTTCGAAATGATGTCTGTTGTCCTTATAATCGTAGGAAATCAATTCTATCTATTGCATTTATTTAGAAAATAAACATAAAATTATTGAGTGATTTCTTGTTTTATTGTGCAGCTTTTTGGACAGTCTGGTACTCGGTACGTTCGAAGAAGGCCGGGAGAGGCGTACAGCGCAGACTGTATACTACCTACTGTCAAATTTGGCGGAGGTAGCATCATGATCTGGGGCTGCATGTCTGGCTCAGGAGTTGGAGAACTACACGTGTGCGAGGGACGCATGAACAGCGACCGGTATATCAGGATGTTGGAAGAGGTACTGGAGCCGTCCGCATTAAAATTGTTCAACGAAGATGTACCTGATTTCATCTTCCAACAGGATAATGCGCCCTGTCATAAATCTCGTGCTGTGACAAATTGGTTCGTCGAAAATAACGTTCGTGTGTTGGCGTGGCCTGCACAGAGCCCCGATTTGTCCCCCATCGAACATTGGTGGGCTATTGTCAAAGCTAAAGTTGCTAAATATAAATGCAATTCTAAAGAAACATTAAAAGATAAAATTTGTGAGGTATGGAATTCATTAACACCTGAGGAATATTTTAATCTTGTGGCTAGTATGCCCAAAAGAATACGTGCCGTTATTAAAGCTAAAGGTGGTGCAACTAAATATTGATATATGAGAATAAAGTATCTCTAAAAACACTTTTGCTGACCCGTTTTTGTTTTATTCCTTATATTATACCCGAAATGCAGAAATAGGATGAGTGTCTAATACATATGAGCATAGCTGTATATACAGGGTGAGGCATTAGTGCGTCAAAGCTCAATATATCCATTAATATTAAAGATATCACAAAACTTTATGTACAAAAATCATAAACAGTCTTAAGCTACATATTTTAAAATTATTTTCGTATACACAGAGTATTTCATATCGCCAGGGTGAACCAAACATATACTTTCTTAAATGGGGCACACTATACAGGGTGTCCAGCCTAAGATGCAACGGTCCATAGCCGACTTATTATTAATTTTTTGAAAAAATGTTTCTACTAAATGTTGCCTCGAATCAAATTCTACACATTTTAAAATTAGTATCAGTAATGGCGGACTTCCGGTTCTACTGTAAGTAGATACTAACTTTATTATTTTAAATGGAACACCCTATATATTATTGCAGTTTTTGAATAACTTGATTTTTTTTAATAGAATGGCATAACAATTTTTACATAAATGGATGTAAAATTTGATTTTCTTCCGTTTTTATACGGATATTATTGTGTCTATTTCCAACGGTTTTGGAGATATTTCCGATTATTCAGTTTTTTACCATCCCCACGTATTGCGAAATGCTGGCACCTTCCCCTCGCATTTCACCAGGCTTGGGACTGGCAGCAATAATACTGGCATGCAGAAACAAACAAAATGGTGAAAAATACTATTGAGTTGTTTCAAGCGACATCGATATAAAATCAAATTAGGCTTCGAAACATCCAAATAGAAGGGATCCAGATAGGAGGGCATTTCTGTCGCTACTGGATAGGCTTACAGGTACTGGATCTGTAAAACGTACAAAACGGAACCGTAATAACTCCGTACTGACGGAAGAAAATCAATGCAAGAAAATGCAGGATCCAGTGTGCGCGAAATAAGTAGAATGACTAATGTCAGTAAATCTTCGGTACACAGCACTTTAAGAGCACATAAGTATCATCCGTATCGGATCCAGTTGCACCAGGAAATTACTGCAGACGATTTTCAAACCAGACTGTTGTTTTGTCAGTGAGCAATTGAAAGAAATCATCATGATGCGAACTTTTTCGAGCGAGCGATGTTTTCAGATGAAGCTACCTTCCACAAAAATGGATTTGTGAATCGTCACAACTGCCATTATTATCACACACAAAATCCCCATCGATTTATTGCTGCGCATAGTCAATACAGATGGTCAGTGAATGTGTGGGCAGGTATCATTGGGGAACATATTATAGGCCCGTTTTTTCATAACCAACGGCTGACGGGTAGGGTTTATATGGAATTTCTTCAAAATAGTATGGGCGTTTTGTTAGAAAATATTCCACTGGCTACACGTCTACTGATGTGGTTCCAACACGATGGTGCCCCACCACACAATACTGTCGAAGTTCGTCACTTTTTGGATGTGTCTTTTCCGGACCGCTGGATTGGACGTGGAGGACCTGTCAAATAGCCTCCGAGATCGCCAGATCTTACAAGCTGCGATTTCTTTTTATGGGGTTTTATTAAAAATAAAGTTGATGAGACGCCACCAACAACTCAAGACGATATGCGCCATCGTATCTATTTTAAGAGCGTTTCAAGAAGTCACGCCAGAAATGCTCAGAAATGTTCAAAACTGTTTGCAAAAGCGATTTCAATTGTGTAGGGCCCAAAACGGACAGCACTTCGAACATTTAATGAAATAAATAATAGTGTTGTACAAATTCTATTATCCGTGCTAGGTTAATCTCCAATGTTTCAGAACACATTTTTGTAAATTCTACATGTTTTTGCTTTCGAGTGTGTTTGTTTCTAGTGGTTCTATTGTCTTTTGTTGGCCACTTTCTAAGCATGCCAGTATTATTGCTGCCAGTCCCAAGCCTGGTGAAATGCGAGGGGAAGATGCCAGCATTTCGCAATACGTGGGGATGGTAAAAAACTGAAAAATCTGAAATATCTCCAAAACCATTGGAAATAAACACAATAATATCCGTATAAAAACGGAAGAAAATCAAATTTTACATCCATTTATGTAAAAATTGCTATACCATTCTATTTAAAAAATCAAGTTATTCATGATTTTAATGTTGGAAAATTACAGATCCCTATTTAATCACCCTGTAACATAAATGCAACAATTTTCTAATAAAAGACGTGACCTCTTTCATGATTAAGCGAAATCTGAAAACCGCATGTTTCTAACTTTCGCAGTTACGGAGATATTTCCAAACAACGAAGACGCTGCAGATGTCATTTTTTTTCGAAAAACGTCACGTAATTCGGAAACGGTCGAACTTAGACTGAATGTAAGCTTAACAAAGTGCCTTTTAAATTTAATAAGAAATCAAAAGTTGCAATAATATATAGGGTGTTCCATTTAAAATAATAAAGTTAGTATCTACTTACAGTAGAACCGGAAGTCCGCCATTACTGATACTAATTTTAAAATGTGTAGAATTTGATTCGAGGCAACATTTAGTTGAAACATTTTTTCAAAAAATTAATAATAAGTCGGCTATGGGCCGTTGCATCTTAGGCTGGACACCCTGTATATCATTTCAAATTTAGATTAATTGGTGTCCTCATTTCTTTGATATAAGGTTTCATTGAATTATACCGAGTATTTCAGAAGTTATGGTCAATTTTGTCTGAAAATCGGCGCGTGCACAACGTCCTGTATATTTCACATGAAACAACTTGAAATTCTTTTTGTACTGAAATGACTTTTTATAATATTACAGTTTCATGGCAAAGTGATATTTTGCTAATATTGTAAAAACTGTGTACAGGGCGATTCAAAACGCAAATGCATTATTTTCTCATCTTATTTAAATGGAACACCCTGTATTTTATGTTAAGAAAGGGAAGGACACTGTATGCACTTTCATTTTTGTTAACCACTCCCTATATGTAAAATCGTTAATTTCTGAGATATTTTATATTTTTGTAATGAAAGGTGAGCTTTTTCAAAATAATTGTAAGATATCAAATTAGCCATATCAGTAGAATAGTACTGATTACAATTAGCAAGTTTAAGGTGAGTGTACGAATTTTGCCCATTCTATCCTGTTCTTCGTCATTCTTATCGCTTCAGTCGAATTATTGTTTCGTTTCTTCAGTATTGGGGCCACCTCATCATTCCAGGTCTTCTTTCGTTTTCCCCTTCTCCTTTTATTCTGTACTTTTGCCTCCCATATCTGTTTCACTTGTCTTGTTTGTTGCATTCGATTAACGTGTCCGAACCATTTCAATTGATTTCTTTCTATTAGATTATATACTTCCTAGATATTTATATTCTTCGACCTGTTCTATTTTTTCTTGATTTAATCGAATCTTAAGTTGCTTTTGTTATTTATCTATCATCATCACCTCAGTTTTATTCGTGTTTATCTTTAGGTTCCTTTCCTTCAAAAATTCTTGTAAATTACAACATGGAAACATTCTTATCAAGTTATCTTGCTCATAAAGTGAATTCCAGCTTCCTCGACAAGATTTTTTGGGCTCTTCTATGTTGACAACCTCAATACGAACGTTAGATGGTCAGAAACATGTAAGGAGGGTCATAAAAACCTGAAGCATTAAAATAAACCATCGACTGTTTGGAATATGGACAAGTTTTTGTAATGACCCTTTAAAGACGAAGCCCATGTCTCCACCAGAATTGTATCTGGCTTAAGAAGGAGTGTAGTGTTTTGTATAATACTGTAGAAGACAAAAGGCACCCAAGCTTTTAAAAATTGCTTCCTAAGAACAATTCTAGCTCAATAATAGGTACAAAACGCATAATTACAGAATACCATGACCGAAAACTTATCAAGTAGTCTTTGGAGGATCATGCAAAATCTTCAGCAATCGCTGTTGTCAATATTGGAAGATATCGAGGAGGTTGGTAGTGCTCGAGTGCTGCCTGAAAGGATGTAAAGCGAGATAGAAACGTTGGGTCTCAGAAAATGAACAGGACAAAAAAAAATTTCGCTTGGCATGCGCTCTTCGACACCAAAATTTCATAGAAAAGAATTGGTCAAATGTTTTGTAGTCTAATAAGCACAATTCCCTTTCTTCCAGAAATTTAGGACACCTGATGGGACCTTCGTGGCTTTAGGTACTTTAGGTGGCGTCTTGACGAAAAACATCCAATTGCGTGGTGCCCAGTGTTGAGCATGGAAGAAGCAGCATGCTAGAAACTGGGCTAATGCATTCATTACAGTTCGTGTTTTGTTGATATTGTTTTGAGTAGAGTCAAATTCTAATATAAGACATATCGAATTTGATGCGTCGGTTTAGAGACGACAGCATTGTCTTGTTAGACTGGCCATTTTAAGAACTCAGGCAGGTTAGGTTAGGTTAGGAGTGGGTGGCATGCCGGCCTGCTTCACCGCGACCTTTACAGGTCTATTGTGATCCCCTTTATTACCTTAGAGGACGCTCTCTAGTTTCGCCTTCTTAACCAGACATATCATTTTTGAGAGCGGCTTTTTTATGTAGCTGTTGGTTGTGGGGTTCTCTACCCCCATTACTAGAAACCTTGTCCTCGCTAGGCCGTCACAGTGGCACAAAACATGAACTGGGGTTTCTTCTTTCTCTTGACAGAATCCGCAGAAAGCATTTTCTGCCAGGCCTATGTTAAACATATGCCTATTCAGTCAGCAATGACAGGTCATCATTTTGACAGTCTTCCTATCTTTACTCAGTAGGTCTAACTCAGGCAGGAGGCATCACTCCCTCACAGCCCCATCGAACACCTTTAGGATTTTTTCAACCATCAACTATGAGCCACAATAAGTAAACAACATTCCATTAATGTACATCGAAGAGACGAAGTTGCAACCCCAAATATTGAAAACGTATGACTGTCACTGAAACACTTCTTTGGAAAGCTTGGATTTATAGAAAGAACCACCACACCAGTTAATGATTGAGGTTATACTGCTAGAGGTACAAAACGACGTCATTTTAACAGACACTCTAATAAAATAAGTCTTCAATTTTTGAATTTTTCAAAGCGAAATTTCCAGAAGGAATTCCTTCTTTAAATAAACTTCAAATGAACACGCCAACACGCACGCATCCATAATACGATTTCGATTACAAACTAAGTGAAGTACAAACTTCGTTTCCGTCAAGCACACACACACAAACAGTAATGAGAAGTAATTGAAATTTTTCCTTGAAAGCCCGTTCGGCGATGGCGAGCTACGGAAATAACAGGAACATCCGTTGGATGCCGAAATTTCCTTACGCTCTCGTTAGGAAAATGAGGGGGAGACTGAGATGAAATCTGACTTAATTGCATTATTGTATACGTTTTGACCGTATTCTTTCCGGGCACCGTGTTCTCCACCGACTACATCAGCTTCTCCTCTATAAGGACGTAATTCTAATTACGTTCGTGGGTTGCCAGGCGAAAACGGGATTGTTTCGGCCTAAGTAGAGATGGTGAGATTGGATTGGTAACATCATGGCGTGGGTTCGAGCTTAATAATACTCGGAGTAATTCCGAAAATCGAAACAAGTACCTCGCAGCAAATAACTAAATATAAAGACAATATTACTTCCTAAGGGTGTGTCAACAAACCTAAGCAAATACACTCAATTTCTTGGAGATTTTTTTTGTAATTTTAGTATAATAATGAATATCTAGAACAAACACAACTTACTCTTATCCTGTTGAAATCATGATTACCTCGCTTGCAAATTCAACGGATCTGGATAGGATAATTACCTGCAACAGAAAAGAAAAGATTAATTTAATTCAATTGAAATCGAAAGTATAATTTTATACATGGATATAATGTGTACACTTTAGAAAATTAAATAAGAGAAATTACCAGTGGCTGTGTAAGTCGATAATTTCAATTCAATATGCTTTTAACGAAGCAAAAAACAAGTTAGAATTTATATGGACGCTAATGAGACTATTCAACGCTTGTGTGTATATGTATAAGGACCATATGGCAGTGAAAGTTAAGAACACCCTTACTTTGCAGTTGATTAGATATTAAACTCTACTAGTTTTATCTGTATTCATATTCAAATGGTGTACAATTAGTTTTATTTATACTTGCCGGCCGAATTAGGAGTCGACTGTAACAGCTGCTACTTTCAGATGGGACTTACTGGTCATATGTTTTGTATTTATTTGCATTTGTTCGAGATACTTAGAAACGAAATTTTAGTTCGATAAAATTAATAATTTTTAATATTTATTAAGTTACTGTTATATACAGGGTGTCCAAAACCACCCGTTCACCCTTTTTTGAATGAGAAATCGTCGGACTACAATTCTTGCCGTGCTGTTTCTTTTCTGTGTACATAACTTCAATAGTCCTATTACAGCATCATTTGGTCGTTTATAATGCTGTGCTGTTAATAATTTGGTCATGAACAGTGAAAGATAGATCGATTGGAATGCAATTCTCCGAAAAAAATGCCACCGCCCCTCGGAGAATTGAAACTCCGATCACAGCGATCTCTCACATCACTGGGTAGCCGCCTAACCACGGTGACTATTGACTCGTTATAATAAAACTGATCTTTTTTTGAATTACAAATGCAAGACTGACAGGGCACAAAATTGGATCGTATCGAGTGTGCCTCAGGGTTTCGTTCTGGACCCCACACCCTTCCTGATTTTCTTGCACGACCTTCAGAAATTCATTATTTTTGCACGAAATTGAAGGTTTTAATTATAATAGATTGAATAATCCGATTTAGATCAAATATGCGCCGTTTTGCTCAATAACTTGTTGCCATTTTGAAAGTAATTTCATAATGCTTCTCTCATAGAAGCCCTCGTCTCTACTGGCAAAAAATTGAGACAGCCGATTTTCACAAACCTCTCTTGAAGCGAACTTTTCACAAGTAAAATTGTTCGTTATGGATAGGAACAGATGGTGATCACTTGGTGCTAGGTCTGGACTATAAGGTGGATGCATAAGAACTTCTCAATCAAGCTCCCGGAGCTTCTGGCGAATCACGATCGATGTGTGTGGCCTGGCATTATCCTGAAGGAACACAATTCCTCTTCTATCGGCCAAAGCTGGCCACTTCTGGGCGATTGCTTCCTTCAGACGGTCCAATTGTTGACAGTACAATTTCGAGTTCAAAGTTTTGCCGTAGGGGAGCAGCTCATAGTAGATAATAATAATTGGCCACCGTTTCGACCATGACCGTTTTCGCTTGACATTGTTTAAGTGATCTCCAATCTTCATCACCAGTCACCAATCGCTTCAGAAATGGGTCGATTTTGTTGCGCTTCAGCAGCGATTCGCAGATGGAAATTCTGCCCATGAGGTTCTTTTGCGTTAACTCGTGTGACAACCATACATAGAGGTTCTTTTTGTATCCAGCTTTAGTCAAATGGTTCCAAACGGTTTTTTGTGCAATCTTTTGCTATTGGGCAATCGAAATAGTCGGACTCGACAATGTCAATGGAGCGTCTTTGTCATCGAGATGACCGGAACGGAATCATCGAAACCAAAATTGCACGTGATTGACTGTTACGGTATCAAGACCATAAACGCTATTCACATTTTCAGCCGCCTGGCTTGCGTTTTCGCCTTTATCAAAGAAAAATTGTAAAATATAGCGTATTTTCTCTTTGCCGGTGTCTTTGACGCGTGCTCAAACAAAACTGAGTCAACTAATCACAAAACTGTTAAAAAAGTTTTTTTAGTACGAAATGTAACTCTTCTAACGCCATCTAGTGGAACCCAATCGGACTTGTACAACGCGAGATACAGGTAACTAAAGCCATCTATTGGAAAAAATAATGGATTTCTTTTCACTACACCTTATATTTACCATTGGACTAACAGGTGGCGACTGAGAATCAATGAGGCTAAATGCTTGGCCATTCAGTTTACTAAGTGACGAACACCTCCATACGACCATCTTTGGGTGGGTGCTCATCGATGAAGCGACTTTGTTGTATACCTAGCAATGACCCTACACCACGACAGTATGTTAATAGATCTATAGCACGCTTTGGGGATTCCAAATCCTATATTGCTCCAATTTTTTGCTCGCGAAGTCTCCTATCTATGAGATTAAAGATTATAGTCTATTATATTTTTCTGCGTCCGATCTTAATCTACGGAGCATTAATTTGGTCGACGGATTCAGAAGACGTGAAATCTAAAATTTCATTTTGAGCATCATCAAGGACCTTCTTGTCGTGGAGACCGCCGGTCTGGACCTGACCAGGTCCTTATTGCGAGGTGGTGTCAGGCAGGTGTGTGCAAGTGGTCAAAATCGACCCCTTGGGGTCGATATCGGTTTCCCAGGGGTCGACATAAACGAAAACTGATTTTGGGGGTCGACGAGGTCTAAAAATCGACCCCTATTAATTAACACAAGTTCTTATTTGAAACTTTCAAGATGCTGCATAAATTGTGTTACATGTACAGAGAGAGATGGAGCTCTGAAGTATCAGTTCATTTTGGAAAAGGGGTCTCTTGTCCGAAATGGATTGGAAATCCCTGCAGTATAGGCTGCATCTTTGAAGATAAAAGAGCCATTCAGGAGTTCCATTCAGAAAGTGAATGGAAGAGCCATAGAGAAATAAGTAGTGAAACTCGATTTTACCAAGCAAAATTTGTGATATTGGACAAACCTTTGGTATGGTGGACAAAGGCGCAACAAAGGAACGCTATTCAGAGGCTGAGCAAGGTGCAAAGACTTGCCTGCCTAGGAATAACGGGAGCAATGCGGTCGACACCGACTGCAGTCATGGAGGCACTCCTGGACTTGCCACCGCTGCACCTGGTCATACAGGGGGAGGCAAGGATGGGGGCATACAGGCTGCAACACACAGCGACTCCGAAAAGGGTCAACACAAATCATATGTCGATAACTGAGCATGTGGGAAAGGGGATGTTGGAAATGCGGACCGACCACATGCCGGTAAGGCATAGGTACGGGAATCCCTTCACGGTGTCTATAGCGGACGGACGGGAGGAGGCTGCCAGGTATGCATTGAGAATCAAAGAGCATGACTTAGTCTGGTACACGGACGGATCTAAGACGGCTAATGGTACGGGTGCAGGGATATGCTCTCAGAATGAGAATGAGGGCACAGTGCTATTCTCCAATGCGCACACACAATGAATGTGAAAGCGGTGACCAACAGACGAATTCACATCATGTCAGATAGCCAAGCGGCATTATTAAGCCGGAAGGTGTCGTCCAGGCTGGTGACGGAATGCCTCGACGAACTGGTGAAACTGTCGAACCGGAACAAGGTTTGGTTGACTTGGATACCGTGCCATCAGGGGATAGAGGGCAACGCAAGGGCTGACGAACTCGCGAAGAGAGGGTCAGAGATGGAAATGTACGGCCCAGAACCTTTCTTCGGGGTCACAAGGCAAATAGGAGACTGGGTTCGTACGAAACAGCAGGAATACTGGAGAGCCTCACCCGGTATAGTACATGGCAAAACCTTTATAGGGAATATACCGGTGACTATAGGTCGGACGGGTCTGGAAGGGAAAAAAAAACCTCGAAATAGTGCAAGACTAGACGCAGGGTCTTACTAACCGGCCTTTGATACCTTATTAATTTCGATAGCCTTGAAGAGAGACCATAGTCCTCGAATGACTGCTAATGTCCAGAAAGAAGTAAGTAGGCAAGCTTTGACCAACAATGAGAGTCGAAAACTCAAAATAAAATGAGCAGAATCTTTACAAGCTGATCATACAAGTTGAGGTAGAGCTGCCAAATCCGGATTGTCCGGTTTATTACGACCGCCAGTGTACATTTTATTTGTAGCCCGTTCTTAACATAACAAGCCGCAAATGACGCTGGCTCTTAAGAGGTACATATATTGTTTCACAGGCTCGTAAAACGGTGATTGTCTTATAAAACGCATTCAGTGAAACTTATTGCTGTACAATAAGCATTCGAAATCAAGCAATTAAAGATACGCGGACAATAGCACTAGAAAGTACGTAAAATAACATATGTGTGTCAGCTCGTCGATTGCGTTTATACTATTATCCAGTTTTATAATTTTCATATTACCGACGAATATTTGATTTTAACAGAGAGCAGTTTGTTAGGAGGAACTGACTAGAGGAAAGTTTCATGTGTGTTAGTCCTTCGATAGTATTCATATGGGAGCGAAGCGCTGCTGAAGTTTGAATAGTTAATAAAACGTTTTTGCTGCATGCAGTACCTCTATACGCGAGCTGAATTTTACCGGAATATATCCGGCTGCACATTACACGACTACTATACGTCTACAGTAGTTACAACAGCAGATAAGATAATGCTTACGTTATAAACAATGAATGAGAACAAATACAACTCAATTTACACACACGATAATTCGAGATGCATTTCCAGTTTTAAACAAAAATGATTTATCTACGAACTAGGGCAGTTCCTTTGTTAGATTAAGGTGCACAGTATTATCATGTTAACTAAAGGAATAAGCAATTCTGGAGAATTAAACTAGTCTTATCTTAAAAATGATATGATCATATTTTTAAATATAAGCTGACAGATGATTATTGACTCAATTATTTATAGATTAACCCATTAAATCAAACGCATTTTTACATATTTATGAACTGACAGCTGGTTTGACATAACTGGTAAAAGCTTTTCCCAATATTTTGTGTACCGAACAATTGCATCTGTTTACTTATCCATTTATCAATGCAATCGTAATTATATCGATAAATGTATGTAATATAGAAATCTATTGCACATAAATCATTAACAGATACAGCGATAATGTAACATTTATATTCAAATATGATGATACTTGCAACCGAGGTTGCGATCGTAATGTTTTATTTGTCACTTTAGACTCTTTTATGTTGAGGTGTTGGTACAGGTTTGCACAATAAACACATTAATTACAGTAAACGCAATAAGTGACAAATAAAAAATAAATGCAATAAAATTTAATAGAGCAAAGTTTGCTAGTCTGTACATATAATATAAAACTAATCAATATTAATATACGGAGACTTGCATGTCAGGCAAACGTAATAAATCAATTATAATAAACACTTAAATTTTAATAAGAAACTAGAAAATTCTTCTGCATGGACGGATATTATTGTAATTCTACGAATCAATCCAATTGGTTATGCTATTTAATTATGTTTTAAACAATGCTTGCACATATTAAAACATAATTTATAAAATTTAATGAATTAATGTTTACTACACTAGCTAGCTAGTGATCTCGTTGCACGAGTCGGAAAGGGCGACAAGAGTATTGTGGAATTGATCCACAAGAGCTATATCATTTACTTCAAATTTTCCACGTAAATTTCTTACAGTTTGGTTGGTGAAGACTCACCACTTTTCTGTCAATTCATGAACGTCATTCTATCTGTCAAAATCAAAATAACCTCTAGTTCAAATTCTAAACGTAATAAGGCCCATCTCCTACATTAGTTATCCTTGGAATAACTATTGTTACTATAGAACCACAGCACCCAAGGAAATGCTAGAATTCTTCAGAAGTCTGAAGATCGATATGGACGCAGTAAAGAGAGACAGCATTGCTTATCTAAAATTTAAAAGCTAAATACAATGAAGATCAATAAATCATCGTATTTTAAAAGAAGAGGTAAAATGTATTGTTAAAAGGAGCAACAGCCAAGCTAATTAGGAACGAGAACTGAATTAAGAGGCCAAAAAGATTCGATGTTTGAAGCAAGCGGTCAGAGCCTTCGATATTATCTAAAGCTAATTATTGTTTCCTATGGTACGAGAGTAAAGACTTTTAAAAGTTTTTATCCAGCTTAGTCATTTAATAATTTTGATGTAATTGATACGACTTAGGCTTAGGGTGGACTCTTTCTAGAAGTAGAAGGAGAGAACCATCCCTATTATGGCTACACTAATGGGAAGAATAAAAAGAGAGCCAGCGCGAGATGAAAGCCAAAATCAAGGCAGCTAAGAGGGCAACGTGGAAAACGCTAAGTGATGCAGTTGATAGTGATGTTTGGGGAGACGGTTACAAAATAGTAAGGAATCAGATTTCCGCCAAAAGTTTGCTTGACAATGCCAAACGAATTAGCGAGTAGATCCATCTTTCCCAGAGCATGGAAAAGAGCCCAGAGAAACCCACCGATAGACCTGACTCATTTAAACCCATATATCTACTAGATGGAGGGAAAGTTATACGAACAGTTACTGCTAGCTAGACTGAAAAAGAAACTTGGGAGAACGAGTAATCTCTCGAATAATCGAAACGCGAAAGCAGTGGCGAAAACGCATTCGACAGCGCTTCTTGGCAGCTGATCCTTCAGGAGCTAAGAGCTAGGCATGTAAACGAAGGGCTGATTAGTATTATAGCGTCTTACCTCGTCTTACCCACCCCATAGGTAAAATGAAAACCAAAACTAAACAATGAAAAAACACAACATCTATCAAAATTAAGTAAGTTGACAATTATTTCAATTTATTTATCTCAATGGAAACGAGCCGACTTTGTTCCACGGCTAACTAGATTATTATTTTAAAGCACACCACATTAACTCTGGAACGAATAAACCATAGTAACAATCAACTCTTAAATTAGACGGTTAAAAAGTCGTCTTTTCGCCATAACTTTGGAACGAATAAAGACATCGAATTACGTAATTTACGTTTTTTGTAGAAAATTTAATTTACTTTTTGCTTATGATGTCAAAAATATACCGTTTGATTTAAGTTTCTGGAATAAAATAAAAAAAACTGTAATTGTGACAAATTACGCCCTCTAGGAAATTTATTAGGAAATTTAATACGTCAGTTAAAAATACTTACCTTCCTCTTCCAAACAAGCTTTTTCCCACTAAAATCGGATAA
The DNA here is from genome assembly GCA_023690525.1 of Holotrichia oblita. Classification (NCBI taxonomy): domain Eukaryota; kingdom Metazoa; phylum Arthropoda; class Insecta; order Coleoptera; family Scarabaeidae; genus Holotrichia; species Holotrichia oblita. The sequence goes on along the minus strand of CM043018.1, from coordinate 147,581,154 downwards.
GTCCTTTAGAAGTTACAGCGATTTAAATGATTACACCTTCAATGAGTTCTCCCACTCTTATCAAGGTCGGTACACTAATGAGCCTTACACCAAATTGATGCGGAATCCTATCAGCTTTCTAATCACATTACCCAAACTATACCTCAATGTGGAAATTTTCGGAGAAATTGAACTTTTTAATATTTGACTATCGATTGCGCCCTCTGGTGGTGAGACGCGTAACTTAAAATTAATTTGCAGGATTTTCTCATAGCCACTTTTATCATGAAAAATTATTTCCAACTTTCTATGTCCACTGAGATATGGCCAGTGGCCAGCCTTAATGAAACACCCTGTAGAACCGTATCGGCAGAAGGAGTTAGCATAATCGCGTGAGTACCACCGATTGAATTTCTAGTCGAGGAAAGAAGAGCTAGATACGATTGAGTGGAGAAAACTATCGCTAGAGAAGCATTTTACGAAAGATGGCAGGACAAGTGGAGAAATGGCAGATATGCAGCATGGACAAGAAGGCTGATTCCAGACGTCTGAAAATGGGTTGAAAGGGGCCGAAAGGTTGTAATGAAACAGACTACTACCTTACCTAAGCTCTATCGGGTCATGGCTGCTTGCGTAAATATCTGCATGATAGGCAAAGGGTCAATTCCGACCAGTATGATTACTGTGGAGCCATGGATGATGTGGAAGACACATTCTTTATTTGTTCTAGGTGGGAGTACGCACGAGAAGTACCAAATTCAGAGCAAGTCAAAAGTTCAAGGTTCCAAGAACAACTTTGACTGATAAAATTCGTGAAACTCATCCTTTGAAACCGGGTCGTCCATGTGTGCTGACTGCCGATGATGAACAGCTAATAGCAAAATCTCTTCGTGTAATCAGTGACTGGGGCTTCCCCATGACACACCAGGATATCCGTCAAGTTGTGGGTAAGTTTGTGACGTAGCAAGGAAGGGACGTTCCGAGATGGAAGAACAACGAACCAAGTTTAGACTTTATAAAGCAATTTGCTGCAAGAAACAACCTGACAACCCGTTTGCCTTTCAATATTAAACGTTGGAGAGCTGCCTTGGGTAGAAGAATTTTTTAAAAACATTAAAAATATCTTAGGAAATGCATTACCAGAACATGTCTATAACTACGACGAGACTAACATCACCAATCGATGATCCTGGAGCAAAAAAAAGTGTTGGTGCTCAAAGAAACAAAGAGAGTCGAGCGAACTGCTAAGGGCGTCCTGCTTCCACTCATGGTGGTCTACAAAGCCCAACAGTTTTATGAATATTGGACAACAGGAGGTCCTTTTTCCCCTCGTGTCGTTCAAGTAGCAATAGCCAGTAATATCTCCATGACTTCGCTACCAGCATGATATTGACTGGAGTTAATTATTAGTAGTTGCAATTGTTGCAGTTTGTTTTTTTTTTCTGGTGATTTGGCTATTTGTTGCTTATTATGATTACGTATTCTACCACTTATAGTAAATTTGTGTATTTGTTTTGTTGGTATGAGTACACACAGAATTTAGCTTGTAATGTAATTTTAGGCATACGTTTTCCTTTTGCATGTTTTCTTACACACTTGGGGTTTAGATGTAAAAGCAGACTTTGTCTGAATCTCGCCCCGTGATTCTCTCTTTGGTTTATGTAGTCTCCCTCCTGTTTATTACTCATTTGATTTTGTACTGTATGTGAGAGAATAAAGATTATATATTATTATTATATTATTATTATATTATTATTATTATTTCAGTTTTCGGGATGAGGAATGTCAGTCCTTTAGTTATGAAGGCCGGAGTGTTTTCTTTCGGGTTATCCAACATATCATCCATACATTTGGCTAGGGCTTGGTGGACGCTCTTGAAGTGTTTATACCAATAGTTGTGTATACAGTCTAAGCCTGGGACTTTCCAGTTGTTAGTTTTCTTCAGGGCTTCGCTCAGGTCTTGTGCGGATATAGTTACCCGTGCCATTGTTTTTATGTCCTTTACGACCTGGCTTTCTTCTTTCCTACACGTACTCTCCCTGTGCCCCGCTTCTTGACTCCAGATTCCTTTCCAGAATTTCGTCATCTCCTCAGCTGTCGGATATTCTCCCTTCTGCGCATCGTTTCCACTAGTGGCAATTCTCTTGTAGAAAAGGTGTTGGTTTTGGTCTTTTTGCCAGTGCGCTTAGTTTTTCTTTGAGGTATTCCAGCACTTCAGGTATAGTACGTATTAATTGCGCGTTATATTGGGATAGTATACTAGAAGCCTTTTTACGCGTCTTGTTGCTGGGGTTCCTGGCATTGGCTTGCGTTACTTGGCCGATCTTCTTTCAGAGTTCCTCTATCTTACCTTCCAGGCGTCTCTGCCAAGAAGGAGCAACCGGTGTTTTGCGCTTGTTACATATTTCGTCGTTCGCCTCAAGAATATGTTGTCCATGCATTCTGATTGCAGTATACGCACCGACATAAATGAGTAGGTGTAACTTCTCAATAGTTATTTCTGTGTCATTCCGGATTTTCTGTCCCAATATCCTGTCTATCTTAGCAATGATTGGGGGTGTTTTCTTGGATATTCGTAGTCGTAGTTCGCATTATTATTATTATTATTATAGGTACCTCTCAAATTTTTTCCACAGTTAATATTGTGCTTAAGTTTAAAACGATTCACTCAATTATTGAAGCATTGTAGTACAATAGATATAATCTAATAGAATAATTCTAGTCATGTGTTAATTGTGAAAATTTTAGTGGAATTTGCTGCAATATTCGAGGAAACCAACCGCGAATATATTTATCTTGCCTAGATTGCAAGAACTGCGGTCTGTCTCTTCGATCCTGATTTCATTGAAGTGACCAGTGCGTCCGTTAAATGTTTGAACAGTTTCTCATCAACAAACATTTCCTTTAGATTACTCTAATGGATCGGAAAGTTACCCCATGGACTACGACCGAATTAGAAATTCAATTCCAATTACATAATTTAAAAGTTTCGTAAGGATATAATTATCATTTCCTTTTCCATGAGATATTTATTTATTCTGGACTCATATTATTTTTTAAAAAAATCAGTTGAGATACGAAAATGGAAAAGAATTTGTCTCCTTATACAAAGTTATACCTGATGTGTATTTTAAATGAGAATGCTCGTCAATGTATCAGATGAGGTCAATGTTTCACGAAATGTATGTACATAAATTTTATGAAATAGTTTTGCTGTAATACAGTCATACACAGGATGTTTTACTATATATGTTTGTAGTCGGTACGTGTAAGTAAATAATTCATATTAATGTCAGAAAACTTTCCGAATTCCCCTCGTAATACTCCCATATAGAATATTCTTAAACAGTTTACATCTACACGATTCGTAACAACGACATAAATATACACATCAATGCATCATCAAGGTGGTTCTGAAACACGATCTTCGTCTCACTGTGTCAATGCACTCGAAATCTCTCTCTACTGTCTCGACACGTATAAATTCACGTATGCTTGTACATATATACGAGACCGAAGGCTAAAAACGACAACGCTACAAGGAATCAGATGAAAGAAGAACGAAGACGAGATTGAGTAATACGATGCACGAGTGTCAGATAAATAATTAAAAGCGCTCATTATTTCGACACAGAAACGGTTGTAAACTATAAAACGTAAACATCGTAAAGGGCTCTCGCTGTTTATTTTATTGTCAAATTTTACACTTGCTCGACGCTATTTAGTAGGGAGTTTAAGTGCGGTTAAACCACCAATTAAAAGCCTGCCATAAAAACATCTTAGTCGTGAACGTCGATTCCTATTTTTTTTCCGATTTGGGATAAACTACGTCATTTAGGTGTCGATTACATAAATGTCCTTTAATTTCTTTTTATTGGTTTTATTTAATGAAATATTGACCCAGAAAGCAGTCTCTGGTAATCCTCACCGACACATAACCAGAAGGATTTGGTGCAATTATTATTACCTCTTGGTGGAATCTAACAGCACCAAGAAAACTTAACCCTCATATATATATGATTCCATGTGCCACAAGAGGCCTAAATCGGCAGAAATTAAACTCCTAACTCTTTAGCAAATGATACTCTTTAGCAACCATTCACAAGTGCTAACCTGACAAGTGGTAATACTAAAATTTTTATCAGATCCAAGGCAATGATCGCGACTGCTACCACAAAATTGGATTACTGGAATGGATATGCATCATGTGAGTTATAGTGAGGATAAGGGGTGGAAATAAAAAAACCAAATTATTTTTCTTTTTCAATATATTCACCTGCAAGACGGATACATTTTTCACATCTTTCAATTAATTTATTTATACCCTCATAAAAATATGATTTCTCTTTATCTGCAAAATACGCCGAAACTGCCTCCTTGACTTCATCACCGGCAGTAAATTTTTTACCCCGCAGCTCTTTTTTCATTTTCGGAAACAGGTAATAATCACTCGGGGCCAGGTCTGGGCTGTAGGGTGGGTGATTCACAATTTCGAAGCCTACCTTATGCAGGGCAGCTAACGCAACGCGGCTCTTGTGACGGGCGCGTTGTCGTGCAAAAGCAGCACACCTTTCGTCAATTTTCCCCGTCGTTTCTCTTTAATGGCTTCTTTTAGTCGCTCTAATATTGAAGCGTAATATTCTCCGGTTATAGAAACACCTTTATCCTTATAATCAATCAAAAATATTCCTTCCGAGTCCCAAAATACCGTTGCCATGAGTTTCCCAGCTGATTGTGACACTTTAAATTTCTTGGGAGGTGCTGTGCCCTTTTTATGCCACTGCATGGAGTCTTGTTTGGACTCAGGTTCATAATGATGAACCCAAGTTTCGTCTCCAGTAACAATTCGACTCAATACACCATCCTTGTCTTCATTACAGAGGTCCAAAAATGCACGCGAACACTCTACGCGCTGTTGTTTTTGCGGATTATGTTACTTGGTTGACGATAGCTCAAAGACTAATTGTCTAATAACAATGAAACTTCATATTTATGCTAATTATGAGTCGCTGCACAGGCCACGCCCCCAATGCGCCTAATCACCCCCCTACAACCCGCTCATTCCGCGAATATAAAAACGCTCCCTCATAGTTCTAGCAAAGTTTTTGCTCTCTGTTTAATGTAGTTTCCAAGGATTATCTTTGAATTCTTTTTTGTAGGTGCTCATCCCTATACCACAAAAAGGTTTCGATCCCACAAACCAGATTTTTGCGGCCTTCTGTGTTAATAGATTCACTTCTTCGTTGCAACTCTGTTTTCCTTGCCTAGGTTGTTTAATCTGTTAAGACATTCCCAGACTAATTTCGAGCTGATGGTGTTAGAACTCAGCGCCGTGATGGCTGCTTGACTTTCAGAGAAAATTGCTATGCTAGGCTTCCAATAGTTCCTATTTAGGTTCACCACGTGTGCTTAGTAAACAGAGGAAAATAACCTTCGGACTGGCAAAGCGGTGCCCCGAAGGAAGGATATTATCAGACTTTGCTCATTCACGATAAGAAGGTGGCATTCGCCAGGGATAATACGGTTCTACGTGCGCCTGTTGATAAATTTTCTGGACAACTTTTTCATCATATGAATATTATCTAGCTCGATAACCGTTTGATGAATCTGCTTCCTCCTCGGCAAGTAGGTTCACCTTGTTAATCTAAACGAGAGGCCAAACGCCCAGCAGGGCGCATTAACGCCTTATAGGGCTAAAATTTCATCGATATTTTCTCGAGAACCGTTTGTGAGGTAGTGCTGCCTCTGAAGTCCTGAATCTACTTCGCTCTCGACCAGATGGTTTATCTTGTTAATCTAAACGAGAGGGCAAACCCCCAGGAAGGCACATTAACGCGTTTGAGCGCTGTGACCGTTCAAACTTTCATAAATTTTCTGGACAACTTTTTCATCATATAAATATTACCTAGCTCGATAACCGTTTGATGAATCTGCCTCCCCCTCAGCAAGTAGGTTCACCTTGTTAATCTAAACGAGAGGCCAAACTCCCAGCAGGGCACATTAACGCCTTATAGGGCTAAAATTTCATCGATATATTTTCTCGAGAACCGTTTGCGAGGCAGTCCTGCCTCCGAAGTCCGCGAAGTTGGCACCACAAAGTGGTAAAAAATCGACGAAAATGCTAGAAAGGATTGACCATTTATTGACCATCAGCAATTTCGATTGACCACATTTTGTTTAGGCTACAGCCACTACACCCATATTTTGGAGTCTAATGGTGAAAATACTAAAATTAGCCAATATAGACATTTTGTTCATCGGATCCGATTGACCATCGTTTGACCACCTTCCACATTTTCAAACTTTTTCAAAAAAAAAATTGTTTCGAATTTTTTTTTAGTACAAACATTAAAATTTTGTTGCAGTATAGGATTGACCAACTTATTGTATTGACCGTTTAACCGCCTCTCAAAATTTGTGAAAAATGCGATGAACTTTGAAACTTAGTCTGGGTGTGAGCAAACCGAACGATGCGTGAGGTGCCTACACCCCACCCATATCAGTTTGATCCCCTCTCGTAACAGAGCATTGGTCAGAGATCAGATCTGGTGATAGAATTCAGTGTAATGTTCTATTTATTTTTTATTTTTTGAATGAACGTTAATTTTTTTTATCTAGCATTCTATTGTTTTTTTATTGTCTTTTTAATATATTTAGCTGTAATATATTATTAGTGAGTTTTCCATTTTTGACCATTACACTAGTTTTCTTTAACTTTGATTTTCATCATTTACCGTAAATCTGACATTTCAATAAATAAAATCGACAAATTTTTTTTTTGAAAATTTTGAACCTTTGTGAAAGGTGGTTAATTTTATCATTATCGCCATTAGACTCCAAAATATTGGTATATAGGCTCTAGCCTAAACAAAATGTGGTCAATCGAAATCGCTGATGGTCAATAGTGGTCAATAAATGGTCAATCCTTTCTAGCATTTTTGTCGATTTTTTACCACTTTGTGGTGTCAACTTCACGGACCTCTGCCTCTGCCGTTTGCACGTAATGCGTACTAAACTCCGGACCGAATCGGCATTTATCACAATCCACCTTGCCCACCTTCTTCAGGTGATGCCTTAGAGAGCCACAGTGGCCTCATCTGTTAAGACCCAAAAAATAATAAACTTTTTTGATTGCCTTAATTTTGGAGTGTTAGCTCAGTATGAGATTTTTTGTTTGCTTTCTCACTGTTGGAGATGAGCTCTTATATGGCATTTGGTGAGCACACAGAATGGCTCTGGTCCAATATATTTAAACTAAGCAGACAGTCCCAGGTTGGTTAAAACTTAAAGGTATAGGCTTCTAATGCATATTATTATTTTTTGTATTGTATTTACTGATAGCATTGTGAATTTTGCAACCTCTGGAATTATGATTCATTTTTAAAGTAGGTAGCTCTGTTTTAGAAGAATGTATTTATAAAATGCAATATTCATAGAAAATGTATTCAAAATTTAGTTTAGTTAAAATAAGGCAGGCAATTATACAGAGTGAGACAAAAAGATCCGACGGTTTTAAAGTAAAAACAATATAAAAATGAAAAGCGATAAAAATGTGTTATTGCTTATTACATATGAAAATGACATCAGAACCTGAAGATAACGTCCTTTAAATGATGTCCTTCTTCGAACAAGCATTCTTTCTCATTCTAATGCAGGAGACAGGTTGGCGATTTCTTGGCTTACGACTTCTTTCAGTTCCAACAGTATGCGGGGTCTGATTGTATAAACTATTGCTTTAAGGAATCCCCACAAGACAAAATTACAAATGCTAAGGTCTGGAGAGCAAGCTGACCATGCAATGTCCCCTAAACGCAAGATGACTTCGCCTCGAAATTTGCTTCTCAAAAAGTCAATCACCTCATTGGCTGTATGGGTAGTTGCCCCATCCCATCATCAAAATTTGTTCATCAGTCCTTAAGTCAATCATTTACTCTGCAAATCCCCCCACCCCCCACCACTTACTCAAATTTTAAACGAACGAAATCGGTTGTCCTGATGTCATTTTCATTAATTTACATGTACTCCCTTCTATAATAAGCAATAAAACAATTTTTATAACTTTTCATTTTTATGTTGTTTTTAGTTTAAAACGGTCAGATCGTTTTGCCGCACCCTGTATAAAGATATTGGTAAATAGAGACAATAAATTGTATAAAATAGTTTCTGTAAAGGCCAACTATATCGGCTCCTTCACCGAAACATCTGTACGGGCCAACTGTATGGGCTCTTCCACGGAAAAGTGACGTGAAGACCAACTATCGTGGCTCTTTCGCTAGAAGAGACCTGCAGGCCAACTATATCGGCTCCTTCGCCGAAAGATCTGTACGTATTAAATAAATTAATTAAATCTAATTATAAAATTAAAAAATAGAATCATAATATAATTTTTTATCCCGAAATATTACCAAATCGTAGCGATTAACGAGTAGAATACAGCTTCATAACGGTAATTGGTATTTTCAGGAAAAAAATAACACACGAAGCTTTGCATTTCCTCATTAGTTACCATAGAATATGACTGAATATAACTGCATGGCGGTTTTACCATAAATGTAAACATAAATTATGAAACATGTGCTCAAGGCGAAGCCAATTAACGAGCGAAATATGTATACAGTACGGCTGCGAAAATATAATTTTTATTTTTCGGTATTTTAGGAATTTTAATTTTAGCCAACCTTTGTTATTCAATTGTTTTCGTATCAGCTAATACGTCATCGTTCCGGTTGATTAGTTCCTTGTACAAAATATCTGAAGCGTTCCGGGACAGAAAAAAATGCTATTACGCAAACACGACGTGGTCAATAATATAGCTGTGTAGTAGTCAACTAAAGGAAGCGCAAAATCATGACGACATCTCCGAAAATCAATACGCAGACCCTGCATTAGAGACGCAAATACATACAATATACATTTCACAATTAACTAATAGGCTAATCATCGGTAGCAATATTCGATTTGAATAGTAAATTCTAGGCACATTACGTCCTGGACTAGATTATAGATTAATTCCCATGGAAATCACGTTTGTGTATAATTTCGCACGCTTTAAGTTTTATTAATTAGTATTAACACTAATTTAGATCGAAATAATTTAATTTAATTAATGGTGGAAACCTGGATATGTCAAAAACAAATTAGTTAAAATAATTGTTTTCGAGGTCGTCGGGAAAAATTAAATTTTACTAACGAACTGGTGTATTAATCGCAACTCTGACCTAATCACCATTAACTTGTAACAACAGGAACAACTAAAACATTCAGGAGAGCGTCGGTAATCCAATTTTAAAAGCGGAAAATGCGGGTCACATTCATTTACAGAGGAAACATTTGAGGCACCGCAGGCTGGGTACACTCATAATGTTGTAGCCGGCATTAATTTGGAAATGTAATTTCGTAATTAGAGTGCATACATATTTTATTCGGGAAACTTGGGCCAATAGTTTTTTTTGTCTGCACCCCACCCCCTTTTTCCGTATGGGAAATCCAATGTGTATCGTTTATTAGAAGAAAATAGGAACAAGTCGATCAATATCTACCGTATTAAATTTATTATTATCTATATGACTTTGTCTTGGAGTCCTGTAAATTTTCATGTCAAAATCTCAAACCAAAGTTGCACAATAAAATTTGAAAAAGAGGATTTCTGCAAAATGTCTTCCCAAATGTCTGAATGTTGAGCAGAAAAGTGTAAGGGTGAAGCAAAGCAACAATCTATGGAATGGAGACACTCTGGTTCTCCAAAGCCTTAGAAGTTTCGTGTTCAAAAATCTGGATTGCCATGGAATAATCATGATTGATTTTCTAGGTAAGAGTGGAACAATAACTGGGAATTATTATTATTATTATGGAGAGAAGACGCGGACATTTGTCCAGAAGTGTTTTGTTTTTGCAGGATAATGGCCCTATGCATAAATCACATGTTGTTATGCAAACAATTCGTGATTTGTGATTTCTTCAAACAATTTTCTTGCCTCACTCGATGCTGATCGTACAAGATCACGTTCTCATACAAATCCGTATGAATACGGAAAATCGGGCCACTGCCTGGGGCGGCATCCTTGAGGGCGGCAACTGGGCTGTAAAATTAACTACTTAGTTTATGAAGAAAAACCAAGACTTGAATATTTATGAAAATTTAATATGTGGAATTTTAAAACAAATTTACTTTCAATATGTTTTACGAACTTTTAGATATAGATACCAACTCACTTCAAAAATCCTCAAGCATGAGAATTACAAGAAGATTGAGATGTGCAGTTTTGTACTCGCCGACGAAATTGACATACCGGCTAATTCGAGCATGCCCAGCCACGTCATAGAGTTCGAAAATGAAATATTAATTTTGACTATAAGGCACGAGATGATCCGATGGACCGGGCAGACGAGATAGTATCGATCTTGACTTCAATAAATAAAAAAGAAAGTCCAATCGATATTTTTCAAGCTATTTCAAAGCTGGATTTTGCTCCAAATCTCGGTATAGTTTTAAGTTTAAGTTTAATCGTCGGATCCATGATCACCTTGTAATTCTTCGAATCATTACAAGCACCATCCTCCAATGGTACCAACCCATATCGGTCGACCTGGGCCATAATTTCTGCAACCCCTTGAAAAACGGTTTCCAAATCCTCATTCACTAATCTTGCTCCATAATCTACATATATAGTCAGACACCTCGAAGCCACTCTTTGTGAAGTACCTCAGAAAAATAATCTTCACCAAAATTCCAAGCCTATTAGGTCGTTCCCGTAAAGCCATCTCTTTATAAAAAGGATCCTCAATTGAAATTCCATAGCTGGCCAATACATAAGTCGGATATAAATACTCGATAACAGCGGCTACGTGAGTTTGAAATTGCTCTCTAGTAAATGGTTCCCCTAATCTCCTGTAACCTAATTCAGCCTCGCGATCGTAGTGCTTTCAAGTAACAATGATCCCCTTTAGCGACCAATGAATTGAGGTAGTCTTCATAAGTCTTGAACTCTCCGGTGGTCCTTCTGTTCTCGTCCAGGGTTGAACGCAAATTTCTTTAGCCCTTTTGTCCCCCTTTTGGGTCCATCCGGCCCTTGAAGTGTGGTTGTTTGGGTGGGGTCCCTCAGCTCCGAAGTCTGCGATCGCTAAGATGTTGTGTAGGCTTTCTATAGATTATCGTTGTTCAGCACTCTGTTGACTTTTACCCTAGGCGGTGGTTGGTCGGAGCCTAGTTCCATTAGGTGTGAAACCAGAGGATTGGCAGCAGTGGTTGTACGGTCGCGCGTCTTATTCGCCAAAGTTGACAGATAATCAAGTCGAACAAGTCGATCAATATCTACCGTATTAAATTTATTATTATCTATATGACTTTGTCATGGAGCCTTGTAAAGTTGCACAATAAAATTTGAAAGAGGATTTCTGCAAAATGGATCATCGAATGTCTGAATGTTGACCAGAAAAGTGCGAGGGTGAAACAAAGCAACAATCTATAGAATGGAGATCTTCTGGTTCTCCAAAGCCTAAAAAATTTCATGTTCAAAAATCTTCTGGAAAACTTCTTGCTTCAGTTTTTTTGGGATTGCCATGGAGTAATCATGATTGATTTTCTGGGTAAGAGTGGAACAATAACTGGGAATTATTATTCGACGTTACTGACCACTCTACGAGAAAAAATTATGGAGAGAAGACGCGGACAATTGTCCAGAAGTGTTTTGTTTTTGCAGGATAATGGTCCTATACACAAACCACATGTTGTTATGCAAACAATTTGTGATTTGCGATTTCTTGAAACAATTTCCTTGCCTCGCTCGATGCTGATCGTTCTCATACAAATCCGTATTGATACGTTACCTAGTGCCCTAGTGCTGTTACTTCCCGGTGGAATTGCTAGGTTAACACAAATTACTTTCCTATGGTATCGATTCTGAATCTGGAAAGGCTTTTCTTCGAATCTATGGTCACCTCGTAATTCTTCGAATCATTATAAGCACGATCCTCCAATGGTACCAACCTAAATCGGTCGGCCTGGCCCATAATCTCCGTAACCCTTTGAAAAATGGTTTCCAATTCTCATTCACTAATCTTTCTCCATAATCTATATAGCCAGACACCTCGAAGGCAGTATTTGTGAAGTGCCTCAGAAAAATAATCTTCACTAAAATTCTAAGCCTATTAGGTCGTTCCCGTAAAGCCATCGATAACTCGATAACAGCTGCTACGCGAGTTTCAAATTGCTCTCTACTAAATCGTTCCCCTAAACTCCTGTACTTAACCTAATTCAGCCTTGCGATCGTAGTGCTTTCAAGTAACAATGATCCCCTTTAGCGACCAATAAATTGAGGTAGTCTTCATAAGCCTTGAACTGTATTAGACCTATTCCCCGGTGGTCCTTCTGTTCTCGTCCAGGGTTGAACGCAAATTTCTCTAGCCCTTTTGTCTCCCTTGAAGTCGGGCCTTGAAGTGTGGTTGTGTGGGTGGGGTTCCTCAGCCCCGAAGTCTACGATCGCTAAGATATTGTGATTTGCGTAAGTGTAAGCTTTCTATGGATTGTCGATGTTCAGCACTCTTACCCTGCGTGGTGGTCGGTCCATTAGGTATGAAACCAGAGGATTGGCAGCAGTGGTTGTACGGTCGCGCGTCTTATTCGCCAAAGTTGACAGATAATCCTTAAGGGATGGGATTTTCAAGTCAACTCGAAGTTGTTCATTCTTTATGAATCAAGAAGCTCCAACCAGCATCATCAGAAGGATATTATTTTGAAGGACCTCTAGCTTCTTTAGGTTTGTCTTCGCTTGGCTTGACTAAAAAAGGCCTCCATATGAAATTATGGGACGCAAAAAAAGAGATGCAGATCAACACTTTCAACCTCCAACCAAATCTTTCTGATATTCTTTTCCAATGCCGCTAAAAAGTAAGCCTCCGATCCAAGATAACACTGATTGGCTCCAAGGTAGCCTGACATGCCCTACACAGATATCCTCCGGAGGCTGCCTACGCCTATTTGAGAGACCTATTTGAAAAAGTAAGCCACCAGCCAAAGGAAGCCACCAGTTCTACATCAAAGGAAACCGTCAGAGAACTAGTTTGAAAGCAGCTTAGCTGATTAAGAATTGATTTTGAAACCACCAGGAAAGTTTGTTTTAAAAACAGCTCAAAACCAGCCCTAAACCAGATAAGCTGCTTTCAAAACCTGGTGATGACCAGTTCTCCGATGGCATCCTTTGATGTATTTTATGGGAGTGGCCTCTTTCTTTCAAGTACATATTCTGATTCTTGTAAATGGGCATGACCCAACTCAACCCTCCTCCCAAGTTAAAAAACTTGACATGTCTGTTCCTTTCATCTCATCTACTTCTTTATTTGTTGTTATTATTCTAACACAAAGTTTTCAGATAAAATCGTGGTGTGGTCTGTGCATTTTTCCAATCAGGTGGTTCCAGAGTATACATATATTGGTCATACTAGGTAGGGGGTTGGAGTGGGAAATTGATGCTGATTTTACAATCGACAGAACTGTTTCTATTTCTAAACTTGCAACTGTGGATTACCTGAAGGCTCCATACTTGGACCTTTACTTTTTCTAAATATATGTTCATATGTCATTAATACTTGTCCGTTGGTGGTGGTTTCCGGTTTCGGTACTTCCTCAATAGTGCAAGTTCATACCATTCGCCGATTAATAGCTTGTTCGAGCTTAAATGCTGGAATTGCTAGAGAAACGGTTTCGGTCTATCCGACCTCATCAGCGTTCCTATAGAAGGAATGAGGAAGGTGAAGGTGGTTTGAATATAAAAATTTATTCGCTACTACATGTGTTTGGAACAGATCCTCATTCATTTTATATTACGACCGACTCTACTAAATAAACAAATTAAATCGAAATAAAATTAACCGGGAAGGAAGTTTCCTTACTTTCCTTGCTCGCTATTTCCACTTATAAAATGAACTAATACGTTGAACATGTGCTCCAAAAGCTTTAATAAATTATATTACGACCATCTGGTGGATCACTTGACAAGGGTCATGTCGGAAGTCCTACCCGGCGCATTTTTCAATTTAATGGATTATCGCTAAGTACCGTAGCGTGCCGTATCTTGTTAAATTTTCATTTCCATGCATGCACGTAAACAACGAGAGTCCTTGCAAAGGACAAGGAAACAGAGTTTTGCGAGGAAAAAACGTCCGCGTATAAATGCATGTATACACGCATATTTTAACGAACTATTAAAATATTGAAACGCTCGCCAAACCGTGGCAATGATTCAACTTTTACAGATGTAAAACGACCTTAACACATCTGGTTCGGCTTTTTTTATATCTCGCTCTGAGGCACATTCTAAAATTATTATTTTCAAAACAACCGCAAAAGATTAATTTTTAAATTTTCTCCGCAATTACAATATTCTTGTATAAATTTAAAACATCAATACGTGCTCCTCTGATCTCTCAATAATATAACCCGACCTGTACGCGTTTGAAACTTCACATCGTCACCCCAAACCTGAATTTCGTATTCTACGCGAGTCTAACACGACGTGCGAGTCCATTTAATTGTGAATTCCTGTAATTTCAGCGCAGCGCCTCGGCATATTCGTGTCACGCCCGTGATCTTTGATGAACGACACATACACACACTCACACGGAGACCCAAACTCCGAAAGAAAGAAAGAAAAAGAGAAAAAAAAGGGAGAGTGTTAATTTACATGGGAAGTTTAATTGCGATTGCAAGGCGAAGACAAATTTGCGCGAATAACTTTCGTCTCTGAAGTGTCCTGTTTGATGACGTCTAAGTTTGCTTTATTGACGACCTGGACGTACATAGCTTGTTTTATTGACTTTTAAACTTGTTAAGCTCTCCAAGTTTTCCGTAGGCGTTGAAGTTTTCCCAGCGTTGACGTCGATCAATATTTATTTAAACAGTTTGCAATAAAAAAAATAAATTATTCGGAAATAAATAATGTAATAATGTTAATGTTGCGATGATAGTTTGACGTATGAACTTACGCTAGAAACCTCAACTATTTTGGGAGAAGGTCACGGTAACTACACGTAGGTAATAATCATATTAGAAGCGACCATCTAAGCAAAAAATTGAAAAAACTGAATAACTGTCATAATAATCATTTAGCAGCTGTCAATAATTAGCATTCGCTGCTGGGAGGAACACGATTAACGACGCAGCATTATAAGCTGTAACAAAGCCATTTAATCACCACAGATAAAAATAAATAATAATGTAAAGGTAGCACCTATTTTACAATTTGACAGCTGTCTAATATAAGTCTCATTACAGCATGTCATCTAATAATTTGACAGTTATCAATAGTAATAAAATAAATGCGTTTACATTTCAAATTTCTAATTTGACAGCTGTCAAATACATTTTCTTAGTTAAAATTGTCAAATTAGAAAAAATATAACAAAACAAAATTGGGACAACTATCAGAAATATTGTGACAGCTACACTTGTTAGCACCGTTACAAATAAGTATTATTACATCTATCGAAAGCTGTCAAAAATCTATTAACTGTTATAATCGCCCAAACAGTAAGAAAATAATTACTGTTCTAATTTGACAGCTGTCAGCATTTTTTTGGTATACGAACTGTCATAATTTTGACAGCTACAACCGTAAAAATAGTAAGAAAATAAATACAAATGTTTTTATAATCATCACAGCTGTCACAAAAATTGTGACAGCTATACCTTGTCCCAGTTTTGTACCAGTTTTATTATCGCCTTGATAATGACAGCATTGCTGTTGAAACGCGTCGGTGTTTTAGTTAAAACTTGTTTGGTGTTCAGTGGGTTAAAGTGTTTAGTGTTCGACTTCCGCACCAAGAGATCCAGTAAAGAACTTCACAGCTATACCTGTCAAAATACATACGAACAAATAAGTATTACAGCTGTAAGAAATACATTTTTGTAATTGAAATGTCAAATTTAGAAGAAAACCGTCATTTACAATTTGACAGTTGTCAGAAATCAGTTACAACTATTGAAATTGCAAAGAAAGAATCGATGTTATACATAAATGAGATGTTATAAATGAGAAATATAACTCGTGAGGAAAAACTCATTTTTTTTGCAATTCAATTATCAAAATCAGAAAAACCATTTAGTTTGACAGCTGTCAGAAACATTATAGCTGCTTTTATAATTTGGCAGTCGCCAGAACTGTAAAGAAAGAACGACTAAGATCTAACTTTACAACTTACAGATGTATTTTGGCAGATTTGACGTTTGTGAAATACAGTTTTCAATTTGACAGCTGTCAGGCATATTGTAGCTATTTTTACAATTTGATAGCCGCCAGAACTGCAAAGAAAGAACGACTAAGTTACATGTTTACAACTTATAGATGTATTTTGACAGATTTGACGTTTGTCAAAAACAGTTTTTAGTTTGACAGCTGTCAGGCGCAGATTGTAGCTAATTTTACCATTCGACAGCCGCCAGAACTGTAAAGAAAGAACGACTAAGATCTAACTTTACAACTTACAGATGTATTTTGGCAGATTTGACGTTTGTGAAATACAGATTTCAGTTTGACAGCTGTTAGGCATATTGTAGCTATTTTTACAATTTGATAGCCGCCAGAACTGTAAAGAAAGAACGACTAAGTTACAAATTTACAACTTATGGATGCATTTTGGCAGATTTGACGTTTGTTAAATATAGTTTTTAGTTTGACAGCAGTCAGGCGCACATTGTAGCTATTTTTACAATTTGACAGCCCCCAGAACTGTAAAGATCCAGAAATATTTTAACTATGCTTGTGCAATCTCACAGTCGTCAGAATTTTTTATGGTTCAATTGTCAAAATCAGATAAACCTTTTAGTGTGACAGCTGTCGTCGTAATTTTGATTGTAAAAATGGCTATTCTTACGATTTGAGAGCTGTCAGAAATACGTTGACACGTTGTCAAAATTTTGTAAAACTGCTATTTACAATTTGACAGCTGTCGGAATTCGAAAATATCTTAATACATACATACATAGTTACAACTATCGGAACTACAAAGAAAGAATCGATTTTACAAATTTGCAGTTCTCATATGTGTTTTTACAATAACAACTGTCACATCTGAAACCATGTTGAAACTATCAAAAGCAATTATTTTTAAAATTTGACAGCTGCTATAAAAATATTTTTTATAGTTCATTTGTCAAAATCAGAACTGTTATTTTGATGGTTACGACACTTATTTTGACAACTACGATTGTCAAATGTTTATATTTATTAAAGCCACTACAATGGTTGTTTTTTGCAGTGTGACAGCTGTCAAAAACTGATGGTTTTTACAACTTCACACGTGTCAAAATTAGAACAAAACTATTATTCATAATCTTTCTTTTGATACTTATAACTATTGGAACTGTACTTTTAGATACTTATGGTAAATATTTTGACAGTTGTATCAAACTTTTGACAGCTGGCACTTGAATTATTACGACTGGCAATGTAACGAGAGCATAAAGTGCTTTAGTAATTTGACAGTTTTCGTAAAAATTATAATGCTTGTAATGGTTGAAGCTCTATAAAAATGACACCGTTTGACAGCTGTCAGAAATATTGATTGTCAAGTAAACGCAATATTCGATATAATTGAAACCTATACATATTATATAAGAACAAACATAAACTCGACTATATTACCCATATCGAGAATCGTACCCATTACACGTTGAAAAAAAAATCAATTAACTCGAAACAAAAGAATCAATAGATAATTTTTTCTAAAAATAGGTTAGAACGAATGCTTTTTATATCACATATACATGCATTCGATGGATATAAATTGATAAAAATTGAACCTAATTATTTGATTGATTGAAAGGTAATAATTATAATAATACGTTTCTATTTTATAGAAGTTTCCTGTAACTTTATGAACCTATTGAAACATATTTCGCAAAACAAACCATTACATACATAGTATAGACGAATGTTTATAGTGCTGGCCGTAAAAGGCGTGTTCGTTTGCTTTTGTATACCTGACTTCAAACCAATTGGATACAGGTTTAACTTTCTAAGATGCGAAGAATGTTTCGGTACAGCTGGATCATAATTTTCCCAACTGGACATCGTTTTACTATAACGCTAAATGCAGCTGTGGATCGTAACTCTTCACAATGTTATAGAGCTCATGTATATTTCCTCGGTATAATAATTAGATACACAATTTCAACGGAGAAATATAAAAATAACTCGTAACTGCTTCTCCCTTAATTCTATTTCAAAGAAGCAAAAAATAAATCTCAGGAAAAATCAGGAACTGAGATAATTGGATTACTTAATAAGAGCTTAGAACTGAAACATAATGAAGAAGGAATTGGTCAGGATTAGAGTAGAATATAAAAGGAAGAAGAAAAAAAAGTAATTGGAAAAAGCGGCAGTGCTTAAGAAAATTGTTAATGAAAAGGGAAGTATAAACTTTTCCCGGGAATTTTTAAAGTTAATTATCGATAATTATCCATTAGAAACCGCTTTATTTTAAAATTACGAAACCCTGTTTCTCGCAGCTAATAATATTCTATCTATAAGCAATAAAATTTGGATGATTACGTGCGTGAACGATATGTAAACTCAAATTGTGTACGCTTCTATATTTAACCGGGAAAAACAGGGAAATTCAGCAACGGACCCACAGTGAGGTATTTTCAGACTGGGTTATATTTAAAATTTCGCGTATGTCACTTTCTAGATGTTAATTATTTTTAAGAACGTCATTGAGTTTTTTCGTCATACGTTAACCTACATAAAATGTGTAACACTGTAGTTGTTTTATTTAGACGGCATTGAAATTTGACTGCTTTGATTATCGCGAATTATACGCAAGTTTAACTGGTACTGTTTTGTTTTACTTATCTTGCACATGTTAACGCGATGATTACGTTCGATCCGTTCGCGAGCTCACTATTTTCAACATTGCGGAGTCTTCAAACTTCATTTTATTAGAAATGTTATATTTTCTAAGATATTCATGTCAAATCCGTTAATAATACTGTTTGACAGCTGTCAAAAATATTGTGGCAGTAATAACTATCAAAATACAAAAAAAAAACGAGTACAACACGTGCAATTATTTTAATTCCTCCACCCCCCCCTCTCTTTTCCCCTCCCCTCGTGAAAATTAAAAGTTATTAAAGAATAGCTATGTGACAATTTGACAGTTACCAGATATATACATTTTTGACATCTAAAATGGTAAAATCTGATTAAAAAAAAACAATTTTCACAATTCGACACCTGCTAGAAAGATTCTAAGAGTTAGAACCGTACAAGAGTTTCAAAGTGTCAAAATAGGAAGGAAGCAACTTCACACTAGTTTGATAATTACAACACTTAAGAAATCAGAATCGAAAATACTGTATTTATATCTATTCGTGGAGAAATTACACTCCCTGAATGTATTAAAATTGTAAAAAAAATATCTCTTTACAATTTGACAGCTGTCAAAAAGTTACAACTGGTACGATGACATTCTTACGTTTGTCGGCTTACAATTGCGAAATTTGAAATAAAGATACTGTATTTACTGTATTTGACAGCTGTCGCAAATATTTTGACACCCTTCAACTGTTAAAGCCATAAACAATTATTGCGTTGCGGTTTGACCGCCACCCTCCACCCCCTCCCCGCCAAAATAAAGGCATAACTGCGTTTATAGATTGTCAGCCTCCAGAAATATCATAATAATTGCGAGGACTAAAATTGTACTCACAATATGACAGAATGTTAAGATAGTTACAAATGCCAAAATCGGACAGGTTCTAGTAATTGTAAAAAACATCAGATTTCACAATTTCGAAATTACCAGGAGTAGAACTGTGCCGAATCGAAAATACCGCCTCGATACTTTCCCCACACTCCGCTTCTCCCCTTCCCTTAAAGTGAATAAGTGCTTTAGGGAAAGGAGAACAGTGGGGTGTGGTAAAAATGTCGAGGCGACTCGTTCTCGATTTGGCGCAGTTCTATACCAGATGTGTTTTGACTGTTAAAATCGCAAAATTCAATAAATGGAATCCTGGAAGTTGGTACCTGTCAAAAATATTATAACACAGTTAAGACAGTAGAAAAAGGTTCGCTTTCATAGTTTCGCGACTTTCGAGGCGAAACTATCACGGTTGTACGCGTTGAAACTATAAAAAATTATTGATTTTACAATTTGACTGATGTTAGATATATATTTTGACAGCTACAATAGTCGAATCTTAAACGCAAAATGTTTGCTTTACTGTATTTGACAGTTATCACAAATACTTTGATAGTTGCACCCACTAAAACCGAACAAAATTATTGCTTTGACAGCTTCCAGAAAGAGCATAACAGCTGCAAGTGCGTCAGCTGTCAAAAATACATATTTTGATAGTTACAATACTGTCAAAATTGAAAACGAAAATTTGCGCCTAAATAATAACGAAAAAACTATAAAAAATGATTGATTTTACAATTTAATCGATGTTATAGATATATTTTGACAGCTATAATAGTCGAAAATTCTTGATTTACTATATTTGACAGTTATCACAAATACATACTTTGACATTTGCACCCACTAAAACCGTAAAAAATTATTGTTTTAAGATTTGGCAGTTGGTAGAATTATAACTACCTTCATAGTTTGACAGCTTCCAAAAAGATCATAATAACTGCAAATGCATCAACTGTCAAAAATGTTTTGATAGTTACAATATAATGTCAACATTTTCAAAATAGTGGTAATAATCGTCAGATATATTTTAACAGCTAAAATAGTTAAATTCAATAAAAAAATATTTTTTTTCCAATTTGGCTCCTCTCAGAAGTAATTTGACAGCTACAACTGTTAAAACGAAAAAATCGATTGCTATCTAGTTTCACGACTTTCGAGACAAAATGATTACGAAAAAAAACTATAAAAAATTATTGGTTTTACAATTTGATCATTGTTAGATATATTTTGACAGCTACCACAGTCGAATCTTAAATGAAAATGCTTGTTTTACTGTATTTGACAGTTATCACAAATACTTTGACAGTTGCACCTGTTAAAAACTATAAAAATATTATTGTTTTAAGGTTTGACAATTGTTAGAGAGAAATAACTACCTCGATAGTTTGACAGCTTCCAAAAGGATCATAATAACTGCAAATGCATCGACTGTCAAAGAATTTTTTTAACAATATGGCACCTATCAGAATTATTTTGATAGCTACAACTGTTAAAACAAAACAATGATTGCTTTTATAGTTTCATGACTTTCGAGACAAAACGATTACGAAAAAAGCTATTAAAAATTATTGGTTTTACAATTTGATCAATGTTAGATATATTTTGACAGCTACCATAGTCGAATCTTAAATGAAAATATTTGCTTTATTGTATTTGATAGTTATCACAAATACTTTGACAGATTCACTTGTTTAAAAGCGTAAGAAAGTTATTGTTTTAA
Organism: Holotrichia oblita; assembly: GCA_023690525.1. Classification (NCBI taxonomy): domain Eukaryota; kingdom Metazoa; phylum Arthropoda; class Insecta; order Coleoptera; family Scarabaeidae; genus Holotrichia; species Holotrichia oblita. The sequence goes on along the minus strand of CM043018.1, from coordinate 147,559,760 downwards.
GGTTTCACAATTGTTAGAGGAATAACTACCTCGATAGTTTGACAGCTTCCAGAAAAATCATAACAGCTGCAAGTGCGTCAGATGCAAGAGATATATTTTGACAGCTAAAATAGTTAAAGTACTGTTTTCACAGAAATATTTTGACAGTTACACCTGACAATTTTGACAGCTGTCAGAAACATAGTCATATTTAGTGTTGAAATTGTTGAAAAATGTACTCAAAATGTTAGCTGTTAAATACTTATTGACAGTTGAAATCATCAAATCAATAGCAGCTGTTGGAAATGTTTTTTTACAATTTGACAGCTGTCAAAAATGGTATAGAAATATGAATGTTGTTAATAAAATTATGGTATACTGTATAGAACATACACATATGTATAGTGATATAACAAAGATATGTATTAGAATAGAGCAAACATGTATGAATAATAAACAATGCCCGCTATAAAACTAGAATGTCATTAAGATCTGCATTTTTTTTTGTATCACATTACGACCAGTTATTCTGTAACGGAACTCTATACGAGTTCATTTACACGAAACTTATTCATACATACAATATTAGAAACAGGAACCGTATGTTACGCGCGTTAATACTCATGCAATATACATACATGCTGATATAACGTTTAATTACAATTACTAAAGTCAGTATTGTAAGTTGATAGCATTACACACAGACGTTGGCATTGATATTTGTGTAGGATTGTCAAGGCAAATATACACATACTCGCATCATATTTATATCGATACATATGCTATTTATAGTAAATCTTTATTCATTTTATCAGTAATAAGTATCGGTGGTAGCAGATCCTTTGAAATGTGTTAGTAATTTAAGTCTAAGCAGTTACATGTTAACAAAGAATCTGTTGGAATTCGTAATATGATTTGTGAAATATATCGTGTTATAATACCTACATTAAAGGTTGAAATCGCTTATTTGTAAGTTAAAGTGATTTCTGTGAAATCAACTTTCACTTCACGGCGTTTGCAATCCACGATAAGTCTTACGATTACATGCTATAGTCATTCTGGATTAGTAATATACGATGACTTTGCTATTATTTACGACAAATTTAATATTTTCCTAACGAGATTAGTTTAAGCATTGATTGACGAAGAGAAATCAAATCATTATTAATACACCTATAAGGAATCCCAACTTCATTCCAAATTTGTAAAAATATTAGAACTCTTGCTTAAAAGACAAAATTTTTGTTACAGGATAAGATTGACTATCGTTTAACGTTGTTTCACTCCCTCCCCCTCCCCTCCCCTTTCAAGTAATTAATTATGACATCGAAGTTGCAAGCACTATATCATGGAGAAGGAGAAGAAAACTATCAAATCTTCGGAAGAAAATAAACAATATTGGTTTGACAGCTTCCAGAACAATCATAACAGCTGCAAGTGCATCAGCTGTCAAAAATATTTTAACAGTTACAATAGTGTCAAAATTTCAAAAATAATCGTCAGTTATATTTTGACAGCTACAGTAGTTTAATTTAATTTTTTTAATATGACACCTATCAGAAGTATTTTGACAGTTACACATGTTAAAACTGTAAAAAAATGATTGCGTTTATAGTTTCACGACCTTCGAGACGACATCATAACGAAAAAACTATAAAAAATGATTGGTTTTACAATTTGATCGATGTTGAATATATTTTGACAGCTGCCGTAGTTGAATCTTAAATGAAAATGCTTGTTTTATTGTATTTGACAGTTTTCACAAATACTTTGACAGTTGTATCTATTTAAAACCGTAAAAAGTTATTGTTTTAAGGTTTGACAATTTTTTGTTAGACGAATAACTATCTTGACAGTTTGACAGCTTCCAGAAGAATCATATCAACTGCAAATGCATCAGATGCGACAGATGTATTTTGACAGCGAAAATAGTTAAATTTGATGAATGTACTGTTTTCACAGAAATATTTTGACAGTCACACTTTAATTATTACTTTAGCAAGCACAACTGCTGCAAGTGCTGCCAAAAATACATATTTTGATAGTTACACTAGTGTCAAAATTGCACAATTTAACCGATGTTAGATATATTTTGGCAGCTATAATAGTTGAATCTTAAATGAACATTTTTTCTTGACTATATTTGACAGTTATCAGAAATTACATATTTTGACATTTACACCCACTATAAACCGTAAAAAATTATTGTTCTAAGATTTGGCAGCTGGTAGAGGTATAACTACCATCATAGTTTGACAGCTTTCAAAAAGATCATAATAACTGCAAATGCATCAACTGTCAAAAATATTTTTGATAGTTATAATTATGTCAACATTTTAAAAATAGTGGTAATGGTCGTCAGATATATTTTGACAGCTAAAATAGTTAAATTCAATAAAAACAATTTTTTTGACAATATGGCACCTATCAGTAGTATTTTGACAGCTACAACTGTCAAATTAAAAAAATGATTGCTTTTATAGTTTCACGACTTTCGAGACGAAATGATGAAAAATTATAAAAAATAATTAGTTTTACAATTTGATCAATGTTAGATATATTTTGACAGCTACCATAGTCGAATCCTACATAAAAATGTTTGCTTTATTGTATTTGACAGTTATTACAAATACTTTGACAGATTCACTTGTTTAAGATCGTAAGCAAATTATTGTTTTAAGGTTTGACAATTGTTAGAAGAAAAACTACCTAGTACTAGTTTGACAGCTTTCAGAAAAATCATAACAGCTGCAAATGCATCAGATGCGACAGATATATTATGACAGCTAAAATAGTTAAAGTACTGTTTTCATAGAAATATTTTGACAGTTACACCTGTGTTCACTAATTAAAATGTAGTCGACAATTTGACAGCTGTCAGAAACGTAGTCATAGTTTGTGTTAAAATTAAAAAAAATGTACTCAAAATGTTAGCTGTTAAATACTTATTGACAGTTGAAATTATCAAATCAATTTTAGCTGTCAGAAATGTTTTTTTTCTACAATTTGACAGCTGTCATAAATCTCTTGTCGGTTAAAACATTCTACATTGTAAAAAAATATGCATGTAATATGGACAGACAGATCAGTTCTAATTCTAATTCTTAAAAAAAAAACGGTTTTGGTCAGCATTCTGTGTGTGCGGCAAAAATGCAACTGCAAATGTAATATGAAGCTTGGGAAAATATCAAAAATACACAAGGTGTCACCTTTAATGATTTTATACACGTGCTACTTCTGAGTTTCGTACAGATGAAGATATTGTCGAGCTTTACAGACGATAAACTAATTGATTGCAAAACCGATTCTTTGTACATATAATGGTTTAAATGACGTTAAAGCTTTTTTTTTTGAAAATCTCAACAAAAGATCTTTTCGCCAGTCGCAAATGACTGGACTCGAACTTTTTTTGTGGCAAGTCGTGGTTCGAGTTATCGAAATTCGACTGTATTTTAATTGTTGTGTCCGCAAGAATATGGATGAAATAATAACTTGTCTAGATTCAAAGGTTCCTGAGGAGCACAATGTTTTTTTTTTTGATACAAGGACAAAATTTTTGTTGCAGAATAAGATTTGCTATCGTGCAAGCTGTTGTTTGACCACCAAACTCAATAATGATCAACACGACTTAATTTCTTTACGAATTGAAATTACATCCAACAAAAAAGGAACTTTATCGACTTGGGCAGGAGGTCAATCGCAGAAAATGTCACAACTTCTTGCTTCGAGCTTCTTGATCACAGTAAACCACAAATCATCCTTTGACCAGCCACTGGTTAGTTTTTATCCGACCTTGCCCAACTTGGACAGGTGGCCAACCGCTTAAAATGATGTAGTGGAGTAAAGAGTGATCAAACCTTTCTGTCATTTTTTGTGGATTTTTGACCACTTTATTTTATAACCAATAAATTGAAGCAATCCTAAACGTGGTACGATACTTTTACGATGCTTAAACGTCAACATCCCTTACAACCAAAGCCAATTAATAATTTAACAATTTACAATCACGGAAAGAGCAGTTTTTCAAGTTTTTATCAAAACCACTACTTTTAGATACAGTACCATCGCGATAATTCGGATCAATTAAAACCAAGCCGATCCGGATTATCGAGTTGTTAAATTATTGTCTTAAATAAAACCAATCTATTTTCAAAAAGATACTTTAATAAATACATATGTACCTACATAACTACATGTGGTACAACTTTAATAATTCAATTTCACTTATTGTTGAAAATAATCCATAATTTTTTGTTTTTAGAACACTGCTATTGAATTCTTGAAATACCAATTCCTTTTTTTTCACTGTGTGGTGGGTGCTTAGTTGCAGTGACTCCGTAAGCTGTATTACTTGTCTGGCTATCACTGCAACTCTTGCGGTGTAGTTTAGTGTGTGTAAGTTGTGTTTAAATGGCTTTGTGACAGCATCATATCGCCTTTTATGATGCCGCGCTGTTAATCACTTTGCTCCCAACAGCGAATGGCAAGTCGATGCGGGATTAAACTCTCTGAAAAAATGTCACCGTCCCTCCAGAGAATTGAACCCCGACACCTATCGTCCTCTCACAATAATAGTCAGCCGCCTAACCACTGCGACCATCGACCAATAATGGTTTTAAAAAACATGTCATTGTTTCACACTTAATTATGTAGCAACAGCTCCATAAATCAACGAAATATGTAAACATTATAGGTAGTCAGGTCAAATTATAAAAGCATATATGAACATACAGCTACTAATTAAGAAATACGTCCAGAACCTTGACATGAGTTAGCACCTAATGTGCAATATTTGCTAAGTCCTGTGGTAACCAATTATTACGTGCAAACTAGAGCAATTTTTTAATTAATTAAAATTAATGTAATCGAGTAAATTAGAAAGACCTTTTATGACTTGGATGAATCATAAAAGTCTTAATACAGAAGGAAATAACATTTAAAATATATAATTGTAATCGACATTAAAGTAAACAAAGAAAAAACCAAAAGCGTTCCCCATACGACCTTCACTTTCCAAATAGGTAAACTGAGTTCGCATCTTCTCTGAATATGTGATTTTGATTTAAGAGTTTCGCTACCGACACAAATCGCAAATTTAAGCGTAACACGTTTCTTATCCTATCGAAATTTACAAACAATATCCTACAAGGTTACGACTATAGTTTAGTAAATTGGTGATGAATGCTAAAGTGACAAGGCAATGACTTCATAGCTTGCTTTATAGCGATGTGCAACCGACAAAGATTATAGTACATACTTATATCGAAAACAATGAAGTCATCTTAAAAGAATTAATTAATTTTTTTAAAACTAGTTTAATCAAGATCAAAAATATTCGAAAAATGCCTTGAAAAACCTTCATAGAACCACGTCAGATTTTTGAAATTTGACATCTCTGTCGACACTATAACTCAATCAAGATAGCCATAAATGGATGGAATTAAACTTTAATTTTTGTTTTCTTTTATATCACCGTATCGATGTTTAAACTTTGACAGTTAAAGATTACTATCAAATCGATCTGTTTACGAAACTAGGACCGCAAAAAAAACACTTGACGTCATTTCCGCTCGTATTTGATGAGCACTCTACAAAAAACTCGAAACATTTGATATAAAAACGCGTAAAATTACAAAAAAACCATAAGCAGTTGTTTTTGTTCCTTAATGCGAAAACACAAACAGGTATGTTCGTTTGTATCTTCTGAATCGAAAATACTGAAGATTATATTTTAGCTACATTAAGTACTAAATTTTATAATACTAGGTACTGTTAATTTTTTTTTGACATATTTATTTGACATACATGGAGATTAAAAAAAGTACCCCGATATTATTACAATACCTCAACTTGCTTTTATTATTTCACGAATTATACCGGCCGAAGGGATCGAAACTTTGAAAGAATAAGTGTCAACATGGGACAATTTTCACAGCTGTCAAAAATAGTTCGACAATTACGACGTTCAAGACTTCTAAAATGAAAATACTGGCTACTGAAATTATACTGGTTGAAAGTGAAGGAAAAGTGACCTTTTCCTTTTCGGTGTACCTATAACATAACCTCAATAATCAATGTCAAACGATGATTTTCGATTTACTGTGATTTAGACTCGTCTAGCAACAATTTTTGGCATTTTCATCGTTTTTTCTGCGTAGGGGAAGTATAGGTTCGTATCCTACTGACTGCGCCATGTTTTATTATTCACTTTATTATTAATATAACATTTACAACATTTGTAGTTATAACAATATTACTATATTTCTATATAATAGCAGGACTACCACACTACTTTTTACTAAAACTAAACTAACTAAATTATTCACCAACTTATTACAGTCTATACATATGAGATAACGAGTTGTAGCGTTTTCAACGTTTGACCACCTGTCAAAATCTCTAAAATCTGTTATTGTATATAACTTTTAAGTCGCAAACATAATCAAACGATGGACCACTCTAATCTGCAACCAAAAATTTTGCTCTTAAAGAAAAAAAAAACGGAAATTTTTTCCTCGAAATTTTGAAGATGTAAGACCTGGCCAAACATGGTCAAACGATTTACAATTGTATCTAATGAAGTGGATGTGATCCATATTAGCTGTCGCCTAAACAAGTGATCATTTTTGTAGATTTTTGACCACTTTGTAGTGCCAACTTCATGGAGCTGTTTATCTTCAATTAGAGTTTCCCAAAACAAACAAACATACATGCCATTTTAACAAAAGAACAAAGCAAAGATAGAAAGACCATAACGTTTAATTAATTACTCAGGACACCTGTTTCGAGAGCTCACGGACTCGCATCATCAATGAAACAAGTCTCTCGAGTTATCACTACCTTTCATGGAAACTGAAGGAGTCTTAATTCGTTTCGGTATGTTTGAAACAAACGTTTCTATTTTGAAAATAAATGTAGTTTATAAGTGGAAGTATTCCTTGACTGTAGTTTTATAGTAGGAGGCTATAGGAAGCTGCAAAAAAACTGATCGAGATGAAGAATGAAACATTTCTTATGAAGTCACGTCTAGTCTTAAAAAAAAGATATCACTTCACATCTTTATCCTCCAATAATAGTCCATCTTTCTGAGAGAAAAAAACAAATTCATAAAGGAAAAAAACCGTCTTAAGCAATTGCTTCTCTTCAATGGTTGCACTACCATGAAAATAAATTAAATCTTAAACTGAAAGAGAGCGCGAGAGAAAGGAAGATGAGCTTCTTAAGAAAAATAAAAAGTTGGTCAAAAAGGCAAAAGCTGAACAAAAACAAAACCACGTCCAAAAAAAACTGTTGCTCCTCTAGGGGGGTGTAGTGGTGCACCCACGTCTCATCACAAGTGACAATGTGCCTCAAGAAACTCTTTCATGCACAGCAAGACGGTTTGCTTTCAGATCTTCTGTCAAGAGTTGAGGAACCCACCTTGCCGGCACTTTTCGGTAACCTAAATCACCTGACATGATTGATTGGGCATTGACATGTGATACTTCGACGTTTGCAGCAATTTTTCATATTATAAGGCGGCAATCACCTCACGGATCATACAAATATTCATTTAACTGGAGATGAACTCCAGGCGGCGCTCCTAACGGAGATGCCAACCGAGGCCATGGTTCAGAAATTCAACCTAGATAGGAAATATCAGGTTATAATACCAGATAGGAAGGATTAGGACCATAGTCTCCCAGTAAGAGCGGACTCAAACTGGTACCTACACAGACAGCTCTAAAACTGATTACGGCGTAGGGGCCGGCATCTATGGAAAGAAGTCTAGCAGGGCCCTTTCACTGAGCTTCAGCAAGGACTCGATGAGATGAGATTGCACTTAAAGCGATCAGTTCTACAAGTGCTGACTCAAAACTGGTTTGGGATTGCGTAAGAGCCCTAAATGAGGTAAGCCCCCAAAGGAAATTAACATTGGTCTGGGTGCCCGCCCACACGAGCGGATGAGCTGACCGGGGGAGGTTCATTAAAGCCTTTCACAGGAGCTGGCCCTTCCTTCGGAGTCACCAAATCGCAAACATGTAACAGGTCCGCAAAGTTGGCACCACAAAATGGTCAAAAATCGACAAAAATGCTAGAAAGGATTGACAATTTATTGACCACTATTGACCATCAGCGATTTCGATTCATCACATTTCGTTTAGGCTACAGCCGCTGTACCTATATTTTGGGGTCTAATGGCGAAAATGCTAAAATTAGCCAATATGGATATTTTGTTCATCGGATACGATTAACCATCGTTTGACCATACCACCTTTCACATTTTCAACATTTTCAAACAAATTTTTTTTTCGAATTTATTTTTTTTACTATAAACACTAAAATTTTGTTGAACGATAGGATTGACCAACGTTTGACCATGATTGACCACTAAGTAATGTTTTTGAAAACTTAACAATAGTCGAAAAAAATGAAATTCATATCTTCAATGAAATGGCATCAAACTCAGAAAATGTCACAACCTCTTGCATAGCATTTTTCACAAATTTTGAAAGGTGGTCAAACGCTGAAAATAATAGGACTTATTGTTCTGTGTCTCTAAACCACAGAAAATTGAAAATCATCCTTTGACTGCCTTCCGGTTAAATTTTATCCGATCTCTAAGTTAAATATAAGAGTTTCCAAGTTTATCGTATTTTTGGCACACTTTGAGAGGTGGTCAAACGTTGAAAATGATAAGATTTACTCCTTGGTGTCCCTAAACCACAGAAAATTGAACATTGTCGTTTGACCACCCTCCAGTTAACTTTTATCCGATCTCAAAGTTTCAACGTTTATCACACTTTTCACAAACATTGAGAGGTGGCCGAAGGCTGAAAAAAATAGGACTGATTGTCTCGTGTTTCTAGACCAGAAAACATCGGACATGATCATTGGCTCACTCTCCAGTTAAATCTTATCCGATCTTGAAGCTACATATCACATCGGATAAAAATTAACCGGTGGGTGGCATAACGATAATTTTCAGTTTTCAGTGCTCTAGGAACACGAGACAATAGGTGCTGTTATTTTCAGCGTTTGACCACCTCTCAAAATTGGTGAAAAATGCTATGCAAGAAATTGTGACATTTTCAGGGTTTTTCGACCATTGTTAAGTTTTCAAAAAAAATTACTTGGTGGTCAATCATGGTGGAACGTTGGTCAATCCTATCCTGCAACAAAATTTTAGTGTTTATAGTTAAAAAAAAAATCGAAAAAAAATTTTCTTTGAAAATTTGGAAATGTGAAAGATGGTCAAACATGGTCAAACGATTTGTCGATTTTTGACCACTTTGAGATGCCAATTTCGCGGACCTGCATATAACAAGTCCAAGGAATGGTGGAAAAGATCACCAGGACCAGGAGGAAAGGAGTTCCTAATGGAACACAGGCCTGAGTTTACTGAAGACCTAGTGAGTAAAGGCAGGAAGATAGAGGAAGAAGAAATCCCAGTTCATGTTTTGGGCCATTGTGACGGCCTAGCGAGGACAAGGTTTTTAGCAATGGACGTAACAACTACATAAAAGAGCAGCTCTCAAAAATGATAGGCCTAATTAAGAAGACAAAATTAGAGAGCGTCTTCTAGGACGGGAAATTTTTTGTGTCAGTCGTGGACTTGGAGCCTTGAAAGAGTTTTTTTTCAGTGAACTGTGCAGTTGATAGGTTCAGTTATGGTCTAAGACAATTTGGGCAAAATTCAAGTTTTTGAAACTTATCTTATAGGAAACATTTCTCATTAATTTGATTTGTCCTAATTTTGTGTCAAATTTAATTAACTTCATGAGAATTTATTTTATTTTAAGCTTGTTAAATTTGGTATCCAAATAAAATCATATTATGGTAGGAATATTGCGAATTATACAATAACTTGCATGTTATTTACAATGTATGCATAATTGCCGATAAAAATAAGAAGAATTACCAGGGAAAGACCCAAAACTAATTCCGAAAATATTAAAATTATATTCTATTAATAGTCTTAACAATTATATTGACACCAAAAAAAATTAACGATTTATTGGATAAACCCACCAATTTAATTATTGCAACAAAATATTCTGTAAAAACGAGACGTGCTCATCATCAAACAACGTTTTTTCCAATAAGAAAAGAAGATATCCTCTCTTTACAAAATAACGTGCTCGTAATCGCAGTAATTGCCGATGGGTTGCTTTACGAGCCGCTAAAATATCCACGGTACTAAAATTAATTAATCAAAGTATTAAGAGAGTCTAGAGTCTTAAATCATCACTTCAGATGTAAGTATACAGGTAAACGCAGAACGCTAAGAAATAACAAAAAAAGGAACAAAAAACAAAGCGGTATGGCGGGAACAACAAGAATCTTCTTCTTTTGTTAGACGGACAAGCCAACCGCAAACATAATCCGCACCTGAGACCTTAGGAAAGATAACTTACAACCTAGCATGCAGGTAGTTACCTATATCTAATCTTGTTTTAATCGGAAAAACACCTCTAAGTACATAGAAGTTTGTTGAGGTATTTCCAGCAGTTAAATTGGTCGTGCATCAAGAGATATTAGTCATCAATTATTGCTTATATAGAAAGTGCAGATGTAAGACTTTTCTACAAATAACAACAAATAAACTTGATATAATTTAAATTGCACTACCTCCAAGTATAGTTTATATTTTGAAACTGATCTGATAAGTAAGTATATGCTATGTTAGCGTAACAGCTGAGCAAATATAAACAAAAACTGATTCATCGTAACATTAAAACCACTTAGAAATCCCCAATTCTCATTACACGGCATTTAAATCAACACCACGATCTCACAAAAGGTATTTTATGGGAAATACAAAGTAGGTCGCCGTATGTCTTTGCTTTATAATACAATTCAGAAATAAGTGCGGTTATATCATTCAAAGAAGATTACCTTATCTGCAGGAATGTGTCTAGTAGTCATCGTAGTCTTCGGTGCGATGAATGGTTATCCAAAGAATCCAACAATGCGAATTTTATTGAGCAAAGTATACGGGTCACTACACTACTCCATGGTGTCACTCTCATAATCTAACTTACAACATCGTCTTAGTAAACTTTGTTATATTAACGTAGCGTTCCCAATAAATTTATAATGTGTTAGATTTAAAAAAAAACAACAGCACTGAACAACAGTCAAGAACACAACAATAATGACTGCACTCCGTTTCTAAATGTATATTTTCTCTGACACTACTACCTCAAATATGTATCACACAATACAATGCAGTAGAGTTATCCTTTGCGCTACGCTAGCTGCGCCGAAATATACACAAGCAGCTGGGTGAAAATATTCATCCACAGCAATGTCATTATTTGATACCGGCGCCATCTATCTCCTCAATAATAACTATACTACAATCACATTGTATCGATTCATTAGTGAGTGTTTTACATACCTGTGGCGCCATCTATTATGCAATAGTTGTAACATTATTCATAAAATGCAGTTTACTCCATCAATGGTGCCGAAGAGATCTGTAATATTATAATCGGTGCGTTCAGCTAAACGAATTTCCATATTCGCCTCGAAAATAAAACAGGATATGTTTATAACGATTTTGACATTAATTTAGTTTTGTAATTAAACCTATTTGTCAATAATAATAGCTATCTGCCATCAATATCAGTTTTTTTTTTGTCTGATTGAAGAAAGTACTGTCTATAGGTAAAAAATTGTCTCGCTTTTTTGACGTGGACAGTATTTCTAGAATATTTATTAGGCAATCAAAAAGACATCAGAAAATCTTTTTAATAGGGAAATTTATGTTATTTTTAACTCTCCATGTTTCTTATTGGATGAATGCAGGACAAAATCACATTATGCAACGTTCTGCTATTGCTGTCCATTGTCAAATATTCTGACATTGTTTATACCACCGCTGTATTTAAACTTTTATTATAATTATCAACATTAATTTATCTATTTTTCGGTATAGATTAGTCCTCTTTTACCTTATTTACCAGAAAATGTCACCTAAAATTTACTTTGCAAATTACATATGGTAATTTGACTGGGGGTGTGTTCAGAATGTTGTCCTTTCTCTTTTTGAAGTGAGGTATAATCACTAGTTTATTAATATATAATAAGGCAGCATCCTGTGGGGGAAGTATCTATAGTTTTAACTTCTCGTGGTTATGTACTGCCATCGAATTTGATTATTAAAATCGCTGAAACACCTACAAACGATTTCGCTCAAATAAAATTAAATGCGAT
>CM043018.1:147439890-147547080 GCA_023690525.1 Holotrichia oblita | reverse complement strand
CAACTTGAAACCCATAATAAGAAAAAGCGACAGCAAGTGTAAATGTTGCTATTAAATGAATCTAAAAATGCTAATATCATTTAGAGGACTACCACATCCCCTAGGACTAAATCTATTTTCAAAACATAGCCTCCTATACGCTTTAATCTTTATTTTAATAACATTTTCTCCTTTCTATTAACATAAAAAAGAGGTAAGTGATCTTTCTGGCATTAATGCCCCATCCTGTATAGAGGGGAATCACCGAACTTGCCAGTTATAAGTTTACGAACTCACAAAAGACATCTGATTCTGAAATTTTGAAATTGGACATTCTAAACAAATCTTATTAAATATCTTCCTAGGCTATCTATGACTATTTAAAAGTTATTTTGATTTCCTTGTTAAAATTGGTTAAAATGATATAAAGAAATAGAATGACAATGGGGTCTCATTTAAGAATTCATCCATATATGTATACAGAGTGTTCGAAATGAAGTGGACAATTGATAAAACTCTTTCGAAGTAAGAGGTCATTATTTTTCATATAGAATATATTCTACATTTTAAATGAGTCTATTATGAGGGTTCCTGGATTTTAACCACGTGATGGTATTGTAATATTCAATGCCGGCCATAAAGTTGCAACATATAGAAAAAAAATTATTGTCAGTCTATATACAAGATGACTGGTAATGAAACGGTCATACTTTGGGGGTGGGGGAGGTGGAGGAGGTAAAGATCATTTGCAATAGATATAGCCCAATTTGCCTTATTCAAAAGTCACCACTTTTCGAGATATTGTGTTTTTTCGAAGATAATGGAACTTTTTCTCAAGTTTTTAGTTTTTCTGGCTAGAGGACATCAACACACATTACTTATTGTTAACTGTAGACACAATCGCTAAATAAATAGTCACAAAGGTAGCGATTGTGTCTACAGTTTCATCAAAACCGGATTTTTTTTTGCTTTTAATTTTCCAAGCATTTCACATAATTAATTGTCATCGATAAATAATGTGTGTTGAGATGTCCTCTAGCCAGGCAAGCTGAAAAATTGAGAAAAGTTCCGTTATTTTCGTAAATTTTAAGTTTGAGTGAGAGAGAAAAAAAACAATGTCTCGAAAACGGGTGAACATGCTGTAAAGTATGACTGTTTCGTTACCGGTCATCCTGTATATTAGAAAACCTAATAATCTATTTTGACATGTGTCACATGATCACCATTCTGGCGGCAACTTATTACGAATGGGCAGAAAGTAGGATCACTTTAAAAGGTAGCAAAAAAAGGTGTTTAAGAGGGCGTTTCAACATAAAAAATCTCGTAACAGGCAAGCTGGCGCGAAATCACAACTCCGTTAGAATATAGATGTCACTATCAGCATTAATATCAATGAAAATATAAGAAAATACGAAATTTATTTTAGAAAATCGGTAAATTACAAAAAACTATAAATATACCACAAAATTATTATTTTGTATTGATTATGGGCAATTGTCATTGTCAATAACAAAAATATCTTGATTGTATTATGAGGTAATATTTTTTTGTTAAGATACAAATATAATTTAGAACTCGCGCTTTACGATTGAACTTTGGTTGGCTAGTCATTACTCTGCTATCCTTTTTTCGATGGCAAGGATATGGTAACGTTGCAAAGTGACGAAGTTTGAAGTGCTTTTCCAGTATCATATTTTTATTCTATTTGAAAAGTAAATGAAAACCATCCACATGCACCAGTATAATAAAACGCTTGGTATTGTGTCACAAAAAAATTTTACAGCCGGGCCAGACCAAAGAGAACTCACAAATTCACCATTACTAAATCCGAGTATCGTAAAATCTGTTTTCCCACCTAAGCTGTAATGGTCGCTGTTACTGCAATTTTTTTAAAATTTTATTTCATTGTATTAATTTTAAGGGGATAGTGGTAGTATATTGTTCTTTAGTTTAGTTTAGTTTCTGTTGAACTCCTGCCGCAAAGCGAAATGTACATCGAGTGCATATAATTTGTTGTGAAACAATACTAAGTGTTTTATTTGTTATCTATTTTTATATTAATTTACTATTCATCTATCACCCATTTATTCTTCTACTAGCCCATCAGACAGTCTCTTTTAATCTACATATTAATTTCTTTTATATTCAGTTATGAAAATAAGATATTTTGTATATTTGTCTTATAGGTCAAAATTGTAAACAATTTGTAGATGTTTTATGTTTATGCTGTAATACACAGTAAAATTCCATTATTAACAAAAATATTCCAACGAGTTTGTTTTATTTATGTACATCTATCTTTTTTGCATGGTTCTACGAAATTTATGGTCCTTTTGTAAGTACAGAGTTTTCTAACCTAAAACGTAAACAATATGACAAATGTCAAATTGAATAGTCACATCTTAGGCAAAGAGTAACAAGAGAGTGCACTTAGCTATTGGCGCCAAAATAATCTTATAACCTTGGGAAATACTATATGTTTTGGCAAGAGTTCAATGAACCCACGCTGTCAATACAATCGATTGAACACACGAATTTATCCAAGCTTTATGCGGTTTTTTGGTTCATTTTAGCTGTGTGAGATTTTATAAAGTGACATTTATCTATATATGATTTTAAACGAGGCACATATCAAATATATTTAAAATTGAAGTACATTTAAAATCATCGTGTTGGTTGCATTTTTTAAGGTTGGTAGTGCATAATTTCCTACACGATATGTTTTACATAGAAATTGAACGAAGTATTTCTTTTTTTTACTTTTAACATTCACTGTGTTTATACTTCCACATATTTAAAGTTTTAATTGCATTAAATTCTAATATTTTCGAACTTTCTCGGTTTAGTGACTTTGCAAATTGCGTGTTGGCTAAACTAATTCTGCAAAATTTTCATTAATAAATACTAGCCAATCAAAATTTGGTGTTCCACTTTTGGTGTTCCCAATAAGATCGCTCTATCGAGGTCATAAGAATTATTTTACGCATTCATTCATAATAGCGCTAGTGCACCCTCTTTGTAACTCTACTCTTTGTCTTAGGTATAGCCAACCTATTTAATGAAATTACTATACTACTGGAAATTTGGCATCACGTAATAATTTCCATAAAAACAATACCAATACATAATTTAAAATTTGATTTCTTTACTTTAATTATTTAGTAAGCAGTGTGTGGTGTAAATATAATGATATTTTTCTATATTATTTGAGCTAATTTTAAGTAGTAATATATAGAATGTAAAATATATTCCTCTAAATTAAGGAAATTAAAACAGGAATAAATACGTACCCAAATTAGTTCTTTATTATTTTAAAAAGTACCTATATTATTATTTTCATATAAAACTGCTTTTATTTCTCTTACTAGACATAAATGATAAATTACAGCAATTAAAAGGATAGGTTGTTTGCAGCGCCATCGCGAGAACGATTGCCAAAGTTCTTGAAGCTCTATGATTTTGTTTATAAACAAAATGGCCGTCTAAAACAATAATTAGTTTTTCGAAGCTTTTTCGAGAACGCAAGCATATTTTTAATTTATTTCTTTACCATTCTTATGTACATAACAAGACGAGTTGCAAGACCCTATTATAATACATTTTTCCATATATTTCGTAATAGACAAATAATTTATTATTCTCAATGGGGTCTTGCAACAAATTTGGAACAAAATGAGTTTTTAGAAATTTAATTTCAACCTTTAACAACACCGAAAGCTATGCATAACTAATTTGTTATCGGCTGAGTGCTCCCTGCCATATCATAGCCGCCTCTTAATAAAGCTGTTTAGCATTTAATTCTAAGCCCATATACGAAATTCGAAATTTTTCAAAGTTTACGCCCGTAGTTATGGTCACGTGATATATTAAAATCGATTTTTAGCTTTCCCAATATTCAGAAACGATCCCATATAAAGTGTATTCCTTGTTACTCGGATCATACAATTTGATTTTGCTATCCTGACCGATGACATGAAAAAACGGGGGGGTTGGGAGGTGGGAGGGAAAGAGGGAGTTCTTAATGGGAAAAAATATTAATCAGTATAAAATATTTCACCAGATAAATAAACATAATCAAATAAAACCAGCAAACGTTATAAAAACATTTATTTGTGACACGATATTAAAATTGGAATTACTTAATTGCACAGCCCTAAAAAACCTAACTTACAGTTTCTTTTTTTCCTGTTTTTGTTTTAATGAAATAAGGCACATGTAATGTAATGAAATAAATTAGCGTGCCAGGGTGCTGTTCATCCTTGCAATAGAAAATAAGCACTTCCAAGTGCCCAACTTATCTCATGTCCGAGAATCTTTTTATATAACTATAAAATAATAACACATCCTGTATTAAAATAAACTCGTTACGAAAGCATTCGAAACTTACAAATACTGTAGTGTCGGGTCTTAAACCGAATCCTTTCTCTAACAGTATCCAAATAAATGTCAAATCGAGGCACATAAACGGCTGATCAACATTAGCTTCGTTGCAAACTAAAAATCAAATTAGTTTATGTTAATTCTTCCTAATAAAGTTGCATACCTTTCTTCGCTGCATTTTTAAAATCGACCACTTTTACTTTACCACCAGTAGATTCATCGATTAAACCGATTTCAGCTGCCCTATCGAAATAATAGCTGAAAGCGTATATCTTCTTCTCCGGCAATTCTACAGGCGGTTTAGCGATACTCTTCACGTAACGTTCCATATCGTAGGAACATTGTTTGAAGTCAACTATAGGAACCTCCTCTGGTAAAGTTAGCTTATCTCCGGGAACGATGGTGGTAAGATAATCTGTGGGACCGCTAACGTAATAATCCACCCCTGTATAATGGAATTTCCGATTTTTCACGAGCGTATTAACGCACTCGCTTTCGACTTCCGTTTTATTCGGCTGATTCAACGTTATCATCGCTTTTCTAGCCGCCATTAAACCTAATCCGAGGTAACTGTGCGTATAAACAGGTAACTTTCCAACCGGCGTTACAGCATCGTGTATAAATTGTTTCTCCGCGAGCGAAGACGGAGTTGTCGGGAAAAATGTTATCTGAGTAGAACCACCCCTAAATCAAGAGCAGCCACGGTTCGTACAGGACTATAATTGAATAATTCTGCAATGAGATAAATCGATAAAATCTCGTTTATATTGTGAGCGGGATTAAATCGATACCTAAAAGGAAATTCACTGTAAACCATGAAAATATTCCTTCGTCAGTTCCGTCCATGATTGCAACTGATTTGTGATCGGTTAAGAATGGCGTCCTGTTGAATAAGTCATTGACGGCGTTTAATAGACCTTCAGCCTTTTCCTGAGGTAACAGTCTCAGACCGGCTGTTGCCTTTAAAATTAACGGCGTCTTTGACCAATACTGTTCCGGTATTTCATCTTTTGCTTTCTCTATTAGAGAGGCTATTGTGGCTGCACCCTGAAAATATAAATCATGGATGATCAGTTGCTGTAATTATTAATAAATTGTTTACAAATTTGCTGTTATACAAACATTATTAAACACTTAAAAGGACTTTGAAGAGAAATTATAATCATCTAGAGAATGAACAACGATATTTCAGCAATGAGAGCATACGACACAAATATTTGTGCTGCATATCTACAAAAAGATACCATAAATAAATGGCAGTAAACAATGTTTATTGTTAAAAAGGAATATAATGTATAGATTATATAAATTGGGTGTACGTTGTACGTAACAGATAATTGCCTATCGTAAATACTCATAACTTGCGTTGTTACAAACATAGGTGACCTTTAACACAAGCTCACAACTATCGAGCAAGGTTGACTACACCTAAATAACACGCTAATAAAATGCTAACGAACAAACAGCGCTAATACATTTATATGTATGTATCAATCATCAAATTTAATAATCATTAAATTTATGTTTAAATCGCGTTAGAAAAGGTAACATCATAGTTACAACTCAAAAAAACAAAAGCAAATCATCGTGACGAAACCGTTTTAACGATAAGATAAAACAAAAACGGTTGTAACGATGACTATCTTCAATTTAATTGAGTCTATTACTTAATAATGTATATCCAGTGACATTTGGCGTATTTAAAATAAAAAACCTGGACAAAACGTGATATACAGGGTGACACATTTATATCCACGTAGATAATCTGAGGAATCTTGATACGGCATCACATACTGGTGGAAACGGCGAGCTTGACCTACAAGGATGTTGCACTATCACCTACCACAACCTGCCTTTCATCCAATTTAAAAGGTGTAGGACTTAATGATGGTAAATTATCTTGGTTTAGTAGATTAAAGCTCACTTTGAAAGATTATAATAAGAAATGGTGGTACAAAGCGTCATATTTATCCAGAACCTAGAGAATATCCAACGTACTATAGAGAAACAAGCATGGCTCTCGTCCTATTGCACCTTCTATTAGCCTTGAAGATCTAATTTTTAATCTAGAACCTAATCAAAGTCCTGGGTATGAAACCAAAGACTACTTCAACCAGCTGGTGGATAATTTCCCACTGCCAAAATCCAATTTATACAGAGAACTACTGCCTCATGTCTCTAATCTCTCGAAAGTAGCTTCAGATTCAGCAGGACATCATCCAAGATAGATAAATTGCTTTCAGAGAGCGACTGATTTCCAACTCTTTAACATAACTGAGTAGTCTTTGAGTTAAAAGGATGATGCTCCTCCTAGTAGAGTATTGCATTGAAATGAGTGACGTAGGACGTAGTTCGCTTTACTGCCGCTAGGTCAACTATCATGGGCGCGTTCAAGCGACACAACAGTTTAGTGTGTTGAGTTGCTGCTTCCTCTGAACGGTACACAATAAATTCCGGTTAATTCCAACAGATACTCAACAATTAGACCAGAAAAATTATGTGTTGACTTCTTAACTAAATTTTTGAACGAAATATTCTAACCTCACATCCACATCTGTTTTACCATTACACAATCACACTTGGGAGACGTTGAATGCTCAATTTTTAATTAACCCAAACGCTGACACTGCCACTGTAGCAGTGCTAGATGAATACGAAAATCATCTACAAGATTTTCGAAGTCCAAAAATTAAAAAAAAACATTACGGGAGAAAATTGCGAATTCGTTAAGACTAGGAGAGCATGGCAATATGAATGGTGTTCGTTCAGACTAAAAATTGAATTAAAAATACTTTAAAAAAACAATAATGAAACACTAACACTGATATCAACAATTACTGTACCAAGTCAATCAGATGTAAACTTGTTGAACATTACTCCAACTTTTTCACGTAGTACCACCTCCGACTCCAAGACTCTAGATTGGGAGGTCTTTCGAAAACGCCAATTAAGCAATAGAGGAAAGACTAGTTATCTATTATCCATTTTGTTTTTATTGTACATAACCTTAGTTGATTTATCTGTTAAGACTTTTAGTACATCACTCAATGCTGCTGCTAGATATCACCCTCGCAAGAAAAGTCGTTCAGGCCTTAAGATAATGTTGATTTCCACCACACCAGAAACATGTTTGCCGTTTACGTCAACTGTTCCGTTGCTTGAACGCACCCAATCTCTTTCTACCTACTACAAGAGAGTACAAACAGAATCCTTAATCATGGATAGAGCTTTAGCACGGCCTTGAGATTCCTTCGCTACAGAACTAGACTACCCAATTGGTGATCAAAATATCGGTCTAAACCTTGATACGATAGCCATCCACAAAAAACCAAAAAGATCCAACATATCCAAGAATTCATGGAACAACTCCAGTATTATATCAACCTCACAGACGACAAAAAGACTTCAATTCAACTCTAAAGGGAGATATTTATAGCATTGAGTTTCTCATAGAATTAATCAGCCTATATATTGTTGCATCGCTTTGCTTTCTCCTTAAATTCAAATTAAGTACGTCTGGGATTCCTCAAGGAGCTAATCTGGCACCGCTACTTTTCTTGTTTATAAACGATGTGATCAGTTTGGATGCAGGATTTAGAGGAAATGCAATCCACACATCCTCCCACTCCATCCTCCCCCCTCTCCCCCCTCTCTCCTCCCCCTCCTCTCCGCCAACTACCATTGACGTTGAAGATAAGAGAGCAATGGAGGCCCTATACCAAGTATTTTGCTATCACTCTGGATATTAGATTGACATTCACGTAATATTTTAGCACGATTGCTGTCGAAGTTTCTTCGAGCAGGGTCTGTTCTGGTTCCTCTCTTGTGCTGGAGAACTTCGTAAACAGCACCTCACTGTGTCTCTGTGCATGATTGTCATAACACCTTGGTATATCAGCGAAATACAGTTCCACAGAGATCTGACGCTGGCCAAATAGGTCACCACACTGTGTTGAGACAAGATGTATGCTGGAGGTAGATTTCTGCTAAGTTTCTTTGAGCAAGGTCTGTTCTGGCTCCTCTCTTGTGCTGGAAAACTTCGTAAACAGCACCTCCCTTTGTCTCTGTGCATGATTGTCATAACACCTTGGTATATCAGCGAAATACAGTTCTACAGAGATCCAGAGCTGGCCAGAGAGGTCACCACACTTTGTTAGGACAAGACGAAATCTTAGATCACCAAATCGAATATCGGTATTATGAATAACAATCACACTAATATTTCACCCTGTATATCCTTTTTAGAACTGCACATGATTTAAATTTCAACACTGCATACTTACTGTGTAATTACAGCAATAAATGTTATCACCAACATATTTTAGTTATTACAACAACTTTTTTATGGAATGTCAGGTACCAATTACCTAATATAGATTAGCGACTAATAATAATAAAGATAAATAAAGCTTCGTTTACAACGCTTTCACTAAACACTATAAATTACTAAACACCCTGTATATATCAAAAGTATATAATTGAAAAAAATTACTTACTGCTTCAGGATTATCCGCATACGAGGATAAACCAGGTTTTGTGTATACGAACAATTCCTTATCCAGAATTAAATGACCGTCTAAAATGACATCCGATCTGGAATTTATCGTTTTCTGTATAATTAAACGACGTACTTACCTAAATAAGCTTGGTGGAATGTGAAAGCGAGCACCCTCGAACCAGTGCTACCTGCATCGATCACAACCGCATGCACCGGCTTGTAATATCCGAATACTTTCACAATATTATCTATCGCTCGATGATGTAAATGCCATGGTATATAATCGACGTACATAACTGAAAATATATAATATATACGTTGAATAAAATTGTACGTATTAAGATCGCTTACACATGAAAACTGTGAATGTTACACCGCTAACAAGTAAACAAATTAAAGATTGTCGTAAAGAGGATGAACCACTCGATGTTTTCTTTTTCCTCCTCGGTATCGATTGTCCATTTTGTTCCTTTTGCTATAGTGAGAGATTAATATTAAAGGATAAATAATTTCTGGTACAAAATTAGCAACACAATACAGCTGATAAATACAAATTAGCATGTTAATCTTGAAGTAATGTCACAAGAAATATGAGTTAGGTTATCACACTTTAAACGCCAAAATGTCTTGAAGAAAACTTACAGTGGTACGTGAAACGTGCAAAATCATTGTGATATTCCAATAATTAATTTATAAATTTAAAACTGAAGGGATTTTAATTAAAAGTTTTGCTATAAAATATAAAAAATTAATGTGGGGAGAAATCATAGTCAATGCTAAATGAATGTCGTGAATGAAACAATTGCAAATGTTTACACACCTTTAACTCCCTTCGTCGTCTAACACCAGCCGAATTCATGTTTATAAAAATTATTTCTTATTATTTATTATTAAGTCAATCGAATGAAATGAAAGAAAATGCCCGCAAAGTATTGATTTTTTTAACCATTTAATATATGTGTTGTGTGCGTGTCATATCGCGTTTGAATGGCTAGAACGCGAATGCAAAGTTAAGTAATTTGATAAGTTTGGATAAGTTATTTGTAAAGTCATGTCATGTCCTTCAATGATAAAATATTACAAGTAGAATCTTCGATCCAATACACATTAGTGGGAAACTATTAATCATGTTCTTTTATCTACAAATTCCACTAATGTAAAAAAATGATTCACCATAAAATAATAACTGCATGCATTTTTTTTTCGTATACACACTCGTTTTCTAAGAAATTTGTTTAGAAACTTTCATAAATTTATATAATCGTTAATTGATGAGATTGCTAAACAAAAATAGAAATCAGGTCCTTATAATTTAGATTGAATCAATAATAATTTGAGAATAACTGTAATGTTACAAAAAATTCCGCTGAAAATTTTGAAAAAAAACTTTTAAAATTTTAAAATTACCGGTAAATACTGTCACTCTCTACCAATCTCAAAAAAATAAATATTATACCTAATCGATAAACACTGCTTTGAATACGAATCAAGCCGAGAGAGGCGCTGAATGTTATTTATTTTATAATAATTGATTTTTAAAGGCATATTCATCATTTTATAGCATTCGTTTTATAATAAATGAATCACTTTTTACTATAAATACGTTTACTTAAAAAAGACTGTCACAATAAAACAGTTGGGTGCGTTTAGCGAGTGCAACCGTTGCGATGCGATAGTTGAGACTGTGATTCGCTAAACGTTTACGCTGAACGCTAGCTTCTTTACAATATAAGCGTTATTTTATTGTGCTGCTTATGGTTAGCGCGAAAATTCTAACCCAAACCTCAAATAAACAGTTCAAGAAAATATTCCAACATAATTACTTCCTCCATTTTAAATGAAAAGTTGTACACAAAATTTGGGCAGTGTTAAGAACATGTCACAGCCCGTGTGACATTCAAATTTTGAATACGCAGCCATAAGGCTTGTTCGTTTGCGTTGCTATAGAAGTGCTGAATATCATTGTTGTCAATTTCCGTGTGTTCGTTAGAAATTTAGCTGCTGATAGGTGTTTTAAACACGTTCGTTTGCATTCAGCAAATTGCTGTATGTCAGAAGTAGCAAGCTATATTTGCTCACGCCTCAAGTGTTGAGCAATAATAGCTGATGAAATCATATTTATCCGCTCACACATCTATTTGCTGTTTCGCTACATTTGTGTAGCGCCAAATTTAAAATTCAAAAACACAGGTCAGTAGTGCACGTTTGCGTTTCTATTGTCTATATTATTCCTCGACTACACATTATATGCAGCTGAATATACACAACACGAAATTTCTATAGTTTGATTGTGTTACCTCATAGTAGCATGTTGATAAACATCAGTATGGTTTTGCGTATCCGGCAATGTTTAAAAATTCGATATTAGGGTTTCGAAATACAAGAAAAATTACCTAAATGTTATGTATGATTTCAAATGTATGGCTTTATGAAATAATACGAATCATCCCGATAGATGGCGAAAACATGGTTTAAGTTTGTGGTTGAAAACTTATTTTATTAATCGTTGATTATATAGTTGATATTTAAAATAATAATTTGCAAAATGTAATTGTAGATAATTAAAAAATACTAAATTCATTTATGATAATTTTTTTTGTAAATTAGATACCAACCTTTTATTAGTGGTGGGATTTTCAAATGTACATTAACCTCAAATCAAAATAGGTTATGTTGGCATGACTTGTATTTGTGCATTTTGCTGTCAAAATCATCAAAATACACCGCTTATAAATTGCAAATCACAACTTAAAAATAAAAGTTCGACAATAGTTATTACGTTTGAGTCTTAATACAATTCCTCCAATATGAGTTCGATTGGAACTGGCGTAAGTTTATTTTAAAAATTTCCTCAATTTCTATTTATTTTACCATAATTCTCACCAACATTTTAGTACGATTTGTCAGCTTCTCAATTTTCCCCCGATGGACGTGTTTTCCAAGTAGAATATGCTGTTAAAGCCGTGGAAAACAGTGGTACGGTTATAGCTCTAAAAGGGAAAGATGGTGTAGTATTTGCCGTTGAGAAATTAGTCACGTCGAAGCTTTACGAACCAGGAGCTAATCGCAGAATATTTAACATTGATACTCACGTAGGAATGGTAAGTAACATCATAGAATTAGTTAGACAATTATATAATTTGATTTTTATTCAGGCCGTTTCTGGTTTAATAGCAGATGCTAGACAAATTGTTGAAATAGCAAGACGAGAGGCGGCAAACTACCGAGCACAATACAACGTTTGTATACCGCTTAAATATCTCAACGATAGAGTCAGCATGTATATGCACGCGTATACCTTATACAGTGCCGTTAGGCCGTATGGTTGTAGCGTAATTCTCAGTTCCTACGATGATGTTGATGGACCTCAAATGTATATGATCGATCCTTCGGGTGTATCATACGTATGTAATCCGATATTTACTTTTTTCGTAAAAGAAAAATTTTTGTTTATAGGGTTATTACGGATGTGCTATTGGCAAAAGCTAAACAGTCGGCGAAGACCGAGATAGAAAAATTAAAATTAACTAACGTGCCGACGAAGGATCTAGTGAAAGAAGCCGCAAGAATGTAAGATATATTCGATACGTTAATAATTTTATTTATTGCAAATTTTTTGTTTTTTTGCAGTGTTTATTTAGTGCATGATGAATTGAAAGATAAGAATTTCGAACTTGAATTAGCTTGGGTCTGTGCTGATTCGAAAGGTAGGCACGAAAAGGTTCCAGAAACGGTTTACGCTGAAGCAGAAAAGTCAGCTAAACAAGCCATGGAAGCTGATTCCGATTCAGATACGGAAGATATGTAAATAAATTTGATTTTTTATGGTATTTTTTTAATTGTAACTTTATTAAAATAAATATTAATTAAAATAAGTATTTGTTTTTTAACTTTGTGTTGAGTTTTTCTACAAATTATTTTTATTTTTTTTATAATTATAATACGCCCTATTGTTTATTTTGAAGTTTAGCGAAATTTTGAGAAAATTTATACATTGTGAACCAGTCTTCAAAATTTGGAGATTATTGCGATGCTGACAATCCATATGACAGCTCAAGAACCAGTTTACAAAATTTTGTTTACGTCAAAATGATTGGGCAAATTTATGATTGCGATTTTATGTTAGATTTTAAGAAAAAGTGGGACAACCTTAGTTTATAGGTGTATAATTAGAATTTGTTCAATTGCAATATAAATAAGATGAAACCTACCTTATTTAAAAAAGAAAGAGACAGAATTCTAAACAGACCCTCAGCCCAAATTACAATATATTATTTGCAAAATAAATTTTATAATAAGTAAGGTAAAAGAGAACTAATCTACACCGAGAAATAGATAAACTAATGTAATAATTATAGTAAAACTTTAAATACATCTGTGGTACAAACAATGTCAGAATGTTTGACAAGAACAGAAATAACATAATGTTGCATGGTTGCCCTGGTTTCAGACAATAAGAAACAAGTGTCATTTGGGTCTGTTCAGAATATTGCCTCTCTCTTTTTGAAATAAGGTATAAAAACATTGACGTATGTCAGCTTAATATACAGTGAGCAACAAAAAAAAGCGCAGCAAATAGGTGGCGAGTATGGTTGATTTGTATAGTTTATACATTTTAGTATTTTCAAAATTGGTATCAATGATCGGAGAAGAATCGGGACTTTTT
Source organism: Holotrichia oblita (assembly GCA_023690525.1). Lineage (NCBI taxonomy): Eukaryota > Metazoa > Arthropoda > Insecta > Coleoptera > Scarabaeidae > Holotrichia > Holotrichia oblita. The sequence continues at coordinate 147,533,557 of CM043018.1, read as the reverse complement.
TAATAACATCGCATTTGATACTAAAAAATAGAGTGCAAAGCAGGTTTTTTGGACATCCCGCTCTTCATTATAAATTGACTAAAACGTAGATATACTGCGACTATATATATATATATAAAGTTCTGTTTTAGTGAGTGAAGGACCGTGGGTTTGTAATAAACAGATATAACATCGGTATCACCAAACGCCACAACTTTGATTGATTAGTCAGGACACGTGTTTCGAGGGCGCATGATTTCTCATCATCAACCGAATACCGAAAACGGAGATTATATTGAAATAGACAGTGTCACACTATTAAAAGCCGTTGATAAACCGCGAGAATTAGACGCATATGAAAGTATTTATATTTACAAGCACGTAAATCTCATGTATAGACAACCATCGATTCTTGAAAAGTCGATCTTGTTCGATAATTTAAGAAAGGACGGTCCCTTTTCAACATGTTAGCAATTAGTTATACTAGAAGAGGGGGATATTTATAATGATAGTTTTAATTTTATTTATTCATTCGGTAGATGATGAGAACCTATGCGTTCTCGAAACACGTGTACCGAGTAATCAATCAAAGTTGTGGCGTTTGGCGATACAGATGTTATATCTGTTTCTATTTTAGTAACAATATAATAGTATAATAAACGCAGTGTCAAAGGAATAAATAAATAAGACGCCGGATAAAATGAATAAAATTTTATTGTGGTTTAAACTAAAAAAGAAAAAAAAACTCGAAAATACAAATACTTACACAACGTGTTTCGTAACGTCGACATCTTTGAAATAGTCCGTAGAGGTATAATTCGATAATGTCCATTTTTTAATCAATTGATATTTACTTGCAGATACGATTACACTACTTACCCAAACTTGGAATGTATATTCTCGACTGTTATAATCTCTGCTTTGTGTTTAGCTTTAAATATTCGTACCATTATGTTTTATCCAACTTTTTCATAAAAATAATTATTATAGATAATGTAGCACTGAAATAGTATATGTATATCTGTTCGTAGAGCCCATTTTTACAGTATTAAAATATGCTTACCAACAAAAAAATCTAAGAATAAAGAAACGTTTTTAATATTTAGCAAACTTAATATCCTATATAACAACCAAAAATGCCTGTAATGGATATTTATGGTGCATTACTTACTAAAGAGCAATGAAAATAGACTAGGTATAAGAAACGGACCACGTGGTTTCGGTCTATTAAACCTCATCAGCGTTCCTCTAAATGCAAGACCTATCAGAGGAATAGATTTAGAATTGGTCTATTGTCACAATTATTGCTATGCGTTTCTAATACTTGATCTATTTTCATTGCTCTTTCTTTGGTAGAGCGATTCCACCATACCATTAATGCTTATTACATTAATTTTTTGGATTTTGTATTGTGACATTTCTCAATGTTTTCAATTTCTAATCCTGTGCGAGCCGATTCATTTTCGACCTTCACCACGGGAATCTCGTTTATTATTGGAGGCATACTTTTCGATTTCGGTTCTTTCTTCTGGTCATCATCAATTTTCTTAATGTTTCTGGGAGCCATATTGGATTTTTATAGGTACTGTTGGAAATTTTTTTCTTCTAAATTCAATAATACATAACATGTTGCCTAAAATTTTTGATACTATTGACGATTAAATAAGATGGTGGCCGTGGCATTTTAAACAGCCAAACATTTCAATTATTGTTCTTAGTAATACAAAAATATCGTAAAAATTAAGTCAATTTCGAAATTTTTCCATGTTTTATGGTACATCATTTCGTCTTAAGTCGGAAGATTTTGGCGACCACTCCATAAATCCCCTATTTCCTGTCCAACGATTTGAAATCCCTTGACTTGGATAATTCCTCACAATTGCCATATTATGATAACGATGTTGTGATCTTGCTCTATTTTGTTTGGGATTTTGCACCGCCCAATAGTGCTCCGTGTTTCCGTTGAACAGAATCTTTAACTTGATTGTGTGTGATTTTGTTTCAGAACTACTCATCGTCATTTTACATTAAACTTCTGTTAACGTCTTGTGCATGATTGTATTCAGACGACAAAATTTCTTCCAACAGTGTGAAAACTTAATATGGTTCCCATAAACAATAACAAAATTGATAATGGGCAGAAAGGACCGAAACGTCATAGAAAAATTCTAAGTACATTATTGAGGAGATAAAAAGTGGGCTTGGGAACGTGTTCTTAGTTTCTTTTCTACAAGGCCAAGTAAATGTGCTAGTGTTAAAAGTAGAAAGTCAACTTTTTTGGACCCACGTGGTAAAGGTCGAAAATGAATCAGCCTGTAGAGGATTAGAAATTGAAAACGTCGAGAAATCCCTGTAATGGGCATTCATGATAACCACTTCGTCCGTTTTTAATACTTGATCTATTTACATTACACTTTACGCTTTAGTAGGGTGATACCAACAATATACCATGAGCGCCTAATACAGCCATTTTTTAAATATAGAATTAGGTTTCTCCAATAAACGGGATCTCCGAAATGAATCGGAATTTTTTTAATTGATACTGACGATAATCATTGTGTTATAGAATAAATATGCTTTACAAATAAACGTAAAAAATTCTTTAATAACAATATTGTTAAAATTGTTTTTAAAAGTTGGATATCAGGAATTACACTTTTGAAGTAAAAAATTCATAGAATTCAATTTATTACATTATGGACAATAGAATTTTTCTTTTAACTAATTATTGCTTATACAAAATATAAGCTATTTTCTATTTCTGTGTATTAGAATTACTGTACTTATTTAGTACTTAGTATCTATTGTAATTTTTCTGTAGTACTAACTTTGAATACCAATACAAAAAAAAAATTTATAAAATTGTATAAACTTCAGCAAAAATCATGTCTTACATAGTTTTCTACGATATATAATTTTAGATCAATTACAGAACCGATATGGAATACATAAAGTTGTACAAAAAATAAACTTATACGAAGAGATCCTCTTTTAAAACCTCATTTAAATGCTAAAAAAATATATATAAATACAGATAGCGGCAATTGAATTAAGTTTGTAAAAAGGTTCGAGAGATTCGGTGGTATCAAAATATAAATAAAAAGTCCAATACAGTTTTTGTTACACTATTTTTATGAAATAAAATACATTCTTCTTTCCGGCGTCTTCTTTCTTGATCTCCTACTTTCCTAGTGCTAAACGGAGGAAAAAAAAAACTTACACGAAAGCATTACATCAATAGAGAAGCTATAATGACTACATCAATATTTATTACATTAAAAATGTGTTTTAAAGAACAAAATTCTTTAATGAAAAGAAATATGATACCAACACATTTTAAAAATTATATTAAGAAAAAAATAAACGCTATTGTATATCGTTCAATTTGCGACTCAATTGTTATTTTTAAATTTAATATATATATATTTTTAAATCTATTACGGAAAAATATTTTATAAGCTAAACATTATTTCACTATATTCTACTATTCTTAAACATTTGTTTTGAACATTTATTTATCTTGTCACATATTATTACGATTATACTTAAAAAGAATTAATGAAAAAAAGAAAATTACAGTCACAATTTATGTAATGAATAAAAAAAGAAATGAAAATACGTTTAATGTCTTGAACGATGGGATTCGTCTCTTCTGTCCCTTTCGCGTTCGCGTTCACGTTCCTGCTCCCTCCTTCCCGACTCCCTTTCCCTGTATCGTTCCTCGTAGTATCGAGATTTCGATGACGGTTCCGTTGCAGGATCGACTGCTTCCGGCGGCGATTTATTTCTTGGCCGAGACACACGCGTCGAACTATAATATTTAAAGGGGTAACAACACAATACGTTAGCGTAATATTTTTAAGGCACTTTTCATGCAAATATTAATTAAACAAATCTTTTATATATTCTATTAATTCTACTATGAATACATAAAGGGGGGAATCACCTATATTGGACCGCTTCAATTTTAAATAGATACCCCATATAGGTACACTTAACGCCATCTTACTGTTCTAGAAGGGAACTACTGTATAAACCGATTTAAAGTAATTTTGTTTCTAAATTTATTATATGGACTTTACAACCTTTCAATGTCGAGGTCATCGCAGTAGCTGCCTGTATTTCCTTATTACCTACAGAAGGCCAAGAATCTTTAACACAGGCATCAGTAAGGGAAGATACCAGAAAGCAATGGTAACTCGATGTACAAACCATACTAGAGGCCACAACCGTCTGATAAAGCTGGTTGACATGTCGAGTTATCGTGACCTTCTGGTAACCTCCGCTCACTCTTTGCTTCTGACGAAGTCACTTACATTAGTGACAAAAGATCGAGCTAGATCTTGTATTATTTTTGTGCTTTTTATCCTTATAATAAGGTGGTTGCACATGGCAAAGGAGAAATCAGCACTACTGTGGTATGCAGTGCAAGTGCTGCAGTACAATCCGGATAACCGAATTTTGTTGCTGTTGGATGGTTATTCGATCCATAGTATCAAAGTTCTAAAAATTGCTAGGAGAAATAGCATTAAACGACTACAATTGCCCCAGCAAAGTTTTTACTGCCAACCAATCGAAAAATGGTTGAGAACAAATGTGAAACATACAGTCTTCATGTTTCAAGTGCCTGACCTTACTTGGGAGGCCCTTTTCAACATGGACTCAATACAGGAAATACAAAAGCAGTTAAAGCAGTCGAATTGCACCGTGGAAAGTGCGGCTTAAGGTGCAAATTGGATTTGTGATATCTATAAATTATTTTAAAATCCATGGTCCAATATAGGCGACTCTCCTCTACACTCATTAGTGTCAATATATCCAAAATTATCGTCCGAAATTAAATCAAGAACATATTTTACAAATTGATCTTTACAATTTATTATCGTTATATGAATAGATATGTAAATAAAATGTTGAGTACTAATTTTTTTCTCTTTAAACTATTTTTAAATAAATTGTATTGTATGCAACAACAATAAAAGTAGATTGTAGTAGTGCATTATTGAGATTACTCATATGGAACAAATTGGTAACTTAAAAATAAATATGTATAAGCAGTGACAACTAGAAATTATCTTAGAGTTGTTGCTGTAATTAATTTTCTAATCATCACTGTATGTTGCTACTTAAATCTAATTGGTAATTGATATCGATCTTTGTTAAACACATATTACAAATTATCTTATTGAGTGCGTGCATTAATTGCTTTTTTACGAAGACCTTTTATCATTCGAAACATATTAATACAATTGAATTGAATTTGTGGAGATTCTTTACTTGCATAATCTCAACAATTACAAATATATTACTTCATGGCTGTCACTTAAATTGTTCGGCTGTTAGCGCAGGGTTAATATTAATTATACTTGATTATATTCGATAAAATTGCAACAATCAATTATTGGGAGCACCATCAATAAACTAATTTGAATTACAGCAGTTTTCCTGTTCTATTATAGAAGAAAATTCTAGACTCCGTATTAACAGTCTCGTACAACCCCAATGGTTGATTATTGAAATATTATAATTTTATTGAATTGCAAAAATCAAAGATTGTAGTCGTGTTAACTCTCTGTATAATAATGATTGAAAAGCATTTAAATTGCCCGCCTTTTTATCTCGGAAAGCTGGTGCTTCTAATTTACTCACGGATAATTTGAAACTAGTTTCGTAAATTGTCCCCCGAACAGATGTCGCTGTTGTTTTCTGTATAATCGTTAATAACTAATTCTACAATAAGAGCAATAACTGGGTGGTATTTAACACCAAATAGAAAGCGGGTAATTTAAATACTTTGCATACTGTATAGCCTGTTTTAAATTCGCAGTGCACTGTGGGGATCCCCTTTTATCATAAAACATATACGAGGGAGCGTTTTTATATTCGCGGAATGAGCGGATTGTAGGGGGTTGATTAGGCGCATTGGGGGCGTGGCCTGTGCAGCGACTCATAATTAGTATAAATACGAAGTTTCATTGTTATTAGACAGTTAGTCTTTGAGCTATCCTCAACCAAGTAACATAACCAGGAGTGAAAAGTGAAATATGGAAAAAAGGCAAGGAAAATCAGTCGCGTCCATAATGAATGAGATGTCATTGGTTTACGGCGACTCTTGTCCAGGAAAAACCATGGTGTACAAGTGGGATAGTTTATTTAAACAAGGAAGGGAATCCCTTGAAGACGACCCGAGGCCGGGCAGGAGCATTGAGGTGACCACGCCAGCACTTATCCAAAAAGTTGAAAAAATTGTACTCGAAGATGCTCGACTCAAGAAGAAATAACTCGCAGAAATGGTTGAAGTATCCGATACAACAATTTTTAAAATCCTACACGATCATCTCGGCATGTCTAAGTTCAGCGCAAGATGGGTGCCGAGAATGCTCACGCCGCCGCAAAAACAACAGCGCGTAGAGTGTTCGCGTGCATTTTTGGACCTCTGTAATGAAGACAAGGATGGTGTATTGAGTCGAATTGTTACTGGGTTCATCATTATGAACCTGAGTCCAAACAAGACTCCATGCAGTGGCATAAAAAGGACACAGCACCTCCCAAGAAATTTAAAGTGTCACAATCAGCTGGAAAACTCATGGCAACGGTATTTTGGGACTCGGAAGGAATATTGTTGATTGATTATAAAGATAAAGGTGTTTCTATAACCGGAGAATATTACGCTCCAATATTAGAGCGACTAAAAGAAGCCATTAAAGAGAAAAGACGGGGAAAATTGACGAAAGGTGTGCTGCTTTTGCACGACAACGCGCCCGTCCACAAGAGCCGCGTTGCGTTAGCTGCCCTGCATAAGGTGGGCTTCGAAATTGTGAATCACCCACCCTACAGCCCAGACCTGGCCCCGAGTGATTATTACCTGTTTCCGAAAATGAAAAAAGAGCTGCGGGGTAAAAAATTTACTACCGATGATGAAGTCAAGGAGGCAGTTTCGGCGTATTTTGCAGATAAAGAGAAATCATTTTTTTATGAGGGTATAAATAAATTAATTGAAAGATGTGAAAAATGTATCCGTCTTGCAGGTGAATATATTGAAAAAGAAAAATAATTTGGTTTCTTTATTTCCACCCCTTATCCTCCATTCCGCGAATATAAAAACGCTACCTCGTATGTACTACATGTTCAAGTAACAAATCTCCAAGACGTTAAGCTCAAGAAGTTACTCTAACATTCAGACCAAAATTTAAACTTCTTTATAACAAATGAGATCTTCATAATGCCCCGTGAATTTGGAACAGTCACTACATGAAACGTTCATTCCTTCCGCTCAAATAATTCTATGTTTATTACAAACAATTTCTTACGAAATAATAAAACCTACAATTTGTTCGGTCAATCTATAGTATAACAAATTTTTGAATGATAATCTTAAATATTACTTACACACTTGTGAATTAGAGAATTATTGATACAAGAGGTTTGACATTATTCTGATTGACAAAATTGTTGATACAATATTAAAAAAAAAAAAAACAACGATTATTGGAATTGACATTGAACTCCCTTAACATTTTGCCTTTTTTTTGGAAATTATTTCTTATTCTTATATTAAAATGTACTACTATTTACTATCATCCATTATTAATATTATTATCCTCTTGTAAATTGTGTTTGTCGATAATTTATATGACTATATTGTTAAATATACTAAACTGAATTATATCAGTGTTAAATAGTATTTTTTAGTGTAGCTTCTAAAGGGGAAAAATCTTATTTTTACCAATAATTTCAGAGATTAGTAAAATTATCACATACAATAAATAGAAGAAATGGCCCCAATATGGAACTTGGCGCTGTATTTTTTAATAGGTTTAATTTATAAACAGAAAAATTTTAAATGTTTTTATTATTACAAAAACATTGAAATTAAAGGAAAAAAAGCACCTAGCAATATGATCAGTTGTAGATTAATGTAACATTTGCAAAAATTGTTGATCGAAAGGTGGGTCTTTAGTTACTTTTATTAACGCTATGCGTGCAGGGGGTCAATACTTCTCACCAACGCTAATTTTTCTAAAAAAAAATAGGAATGATTTGCTAATGAAAGGACTGCACACCTCCTCAACCCGCATTTTGCAAATGCAGTGCAGGGTCACTCATTCCTTTTATTTTAAGATTTTAAATGGACACTACAACGTCGCGAAGATGGAGATGCAAGGTACGAGGGCGTATTTTTATGTTATCTACTTAGCTATGGAACAAAAGAGTGACGATTTCAAGCAAATTATACATAGATTTGAGACGGTCTTCTCGATAAAATGAGAACATCGCAGCGTAATAAAGTTCCTGACAAAAGAAGGCGATGATCCAGAAGCAATTCATGAAAGAGTGGTTGCTGTGTACGGAGGAGATGCACCATCTTATTTTCAAGTAAAATATTAGTTTAAACCCTTTCGATGGGGCAGGGAATCAATCAATGATTGTGCGAAAAGTCGAAAATTTGGTACCAAAAATCTCTGTCATTGCCAATGAAGTCTGTCTATTCGAAGAAAGTGTCCTCAAAATTTTGCATGACGATTTCGGTATGAAGAAGGTGTCTGCACGGTGGATACCCAGCTTCTTTACACCTGAATAGAAGCTGTATAGAAAAGAAGTTTCTCAAGAAAATTTTTATCTCGAATTATCACCGAGGATGAGACTTGGGTACATTATTGGAACCTCCTACTAAACAACAATCCATGCAGTTGGTTCATAAGGGCTCTCCACCAACAAAAAAAGGCCAAGACACAATTTTCTGGAACTAAAACTGATAGCAACTGTTTTCTGGGATTATTTAATATATGCCAAGAGGGTCTACCATAAATGGTAGAGGCATACGGAAACACAATTAAAAATTTAAAGACTGCTCTAGAGGAAAACCGCTCGCATTCTTATCCACAAAAAAACTTGTTGCTGCACGACAATTGCCGGGTTCATAAGGCAAACAAAGTTCAGCAGATAATCAATGACTGTGGGTTTATAGAGTTAAGGCATCCACCTTATAGCCCCGACCTAGCTCCGTCAGACCTCTTCTTATTCAAAAATTTAAAAAAAGGGTCTCAGAGGAAAGCGTTTTGCATCTGATGAATAACTCAAAGAAGAAGAACTCAAAAGTAAAGTACATCTGCGATTTTTGTCAATAACTTTTCTTTCATTACTTTTTTTAAATATGTAAATACAAAAAAATATATTGCTGAGGTTGTTTAGGGCAATAAATTTTAAAACAACTTTTAATCACAACAAAATTAATCTGAAGCATTCTATGTACGATAAAATGGGGTTCTATATTGCAGTCATTTCCTCTAGTATGGCTAGAAAATCACTTGTTACTTGACAGACTTTCAACTTCTGCTATGAGGTACCTTCTTAAATATTGAAATACTGTCAAATATTGAAATTAGAAATTGAAAAGATGATCTCATAGCAGCACTCGAAAGATAATATACAAATTATATTGATTCACTATTTTAGTACCGATAAAAAATTGTATTTCTTATTATATAAATGATGACAGGCTTAGATAATAGAAATTATATAAAAAAATGTGCATTATTTTAGTTTAGTGTAGTTTTACCTAAAATGCGATATTGAATAAATTTTACTAGACTGCTTGTCATATTATGTATTGTTAAGTATTTTCATTTTCAAAAACGAAGTAATTCATATCAATTACATTGAAATGCTTGATGTTGAGCAAAAATTGAGTACACAATTACAGTTAAATTAACAACTTAATACAGAGATGTTTTGATACATAAGCGTATACGTTTTAATCCACACAAAATATATTAATTTATTTATAATTTACAAAGGCTTTGTTTACTTCCTATTATGCGCTTTGATTTATGAAATATATTATCTGTAATTTAGGGCCAAAAACACACATCGACACAAATTATTTAAAACTCTTACGTTTAAACGATATATTCTTTAAACAATCTTTCAATTCAGCAATATAGTGTCGATTACTAGTGATTACAATTAAAAAAAAACATTTTAAGTATACAAGGCGTCTCAAAAAGAAGACCACTTACCCTGTATATTTTTGAATTTCAACGAGTGAATCACTAATGACTAGATTAAATTATAGACCCTAGATAACAGTATCTCACCCTACACAACTAGTAAATTCCCACGTTCGCTGTAGTAGAAGTTATTAAAAATTAAAACTATCCTAAACAAAATTACTTCACAACCTAGAACAAATGCTATCTTACCTATCTTCGGCTTCTCTGTCGCGGTAATCTCGTTCCCTCTCCCTATCGCGATCGCCTCTACTGCGAGAACGGTCTCTTTCCCTCTCTCTTTCTCTGTAGCTGTCAGCGTAATACCTGTCGCGATCTCTATCTCTATCGCGATCGCGATCTCTATCCCTGCTCCTCTCCCTATACCTAGAAGAAGATCTTTCGCGTCTACCTCTCCTATGCCGATCTCTAGATCTCGATCGATCTCTCCTGCCTGAACTGTAGCTTTTATCCTCTACACCTCTCAGCGTATCTTGCAACGAACTAATCAAGATCTTGCAACGATCATCGTTAGCAACCTTCGACTGCTTAATAAGCGATATAGCCGTGACAAGCGTTTCAATCGCGCTGGCGTATTCACCAGCCGCCGCGTCAGATACAGCTCGAGCTATAGCCGAACTCGACACAGTACGATTCCTCGACATAATATCTTCGAATTCTTGCTCGCTGATTTGCGGAATATCCGGTCTATGTTCACTAACAGGTCCTCCATAAGGCGGTTGAGCCATACTAGGCGGTGGAACGTATCCATGCGGTCCCGGCGGGACGGAATTCGGTCCCATAGGTGGGCCGTGCGGCGGTCCGTGGTTCCCCGGCGGTCCGTGCTGTGGCGGCATCCCTGGGCCGCTCGGCATCGGGTGGTTCATCTGGGGTGGAGGTCCTCCTTGCTGGAAGAATGCCGGATTTACGTGTGGAGCCGGCGGACCTTGAGGTGGGCCTTGTGGAGGACCTCCCGGAGGGCCACTCATTGGAGGCGGTCCCCTCGGCCCCATATTAGGAGGCCCTTGCATGTGCGGAGGACCTTGTGGAGGAAAGCCTGGCTGCATTGGAGGTCTGTTCCAATCTGGCCTAGGACCAGGCGGTGGGCCTTGGTTAGGCATTCCTCTAGGCGGCCCCTGCACTTGCGGAGGACCTTGAAACTGCTGTCGCAAAAGTAAATTAACGTATGTTAATCGTTTGCAATTATAATTCTTATAAATATGTATAAATTAGTTGAGATAATACCGGGCAATATTATTAGAATACATTCCGAATAAAAAATATACGTACCATAGGGGGCCTGGGGGGACCTTGCGGTCCGGGAGGCGGTCCAGGACGCATGCCCTGCGGCGGCATAGGTCCCATATTAGGACGAGGGCCGTTCCACTGCGGTTGCTGAAATCTCATCGGTTGCGGTTGATTCATCTGCGGCGGACCGTTAAATCCGGGCGGCGGACCTTGCATACGCGGACCGTTCGGCCCTTGCATGCCTGGATTCATCGGTCCCCTCATCGGGGAATTCATCTGCATTCTCGGGGCAAAATTCTGGTGGGGACCTGAGGGAATAGGATGGTTAGCTTGACCGGGGTGTTGGCCGCGTGTATTGGAATTATTCGGAGGTGATGGACGGGTTTTAGACTGACTTTCAAAGTTACTGAGAGCCTGTTTGGTTGGAAGGGTGACAATGGGATGTTGGCCGTGGATTTCGCGCTTCGGCAGACGTTCCATACACATTCGCATGCTAGCCTCGGAGCCCATCGATATTACGCAGAATCCTTTCGATTGGCCGTTGGCTCTGTGTTCGAAGAATTTCACTTCGTGGAAATCGTTTACTCCCGTTTCGTGAACTGCGTTCGCGATATCTTGGTCGGTTGTCCACTAAAAATAGCAAAATGTCACAATCTAGGTAGGGGATAATGGGGAAATCGCGGTCAACAGATGTGTCAAATGCAGTAAGGGATGTAAAAAATGGTGTGAGCCAAAGAAAAACAGCCAAAAAGTATGGAATCCCTTTTAGCACATTTCAGCAGAGGTTTAAGAAGTTAGGAGAAGGTGGTCCTAGAATGGGAAGAAGGTCTGTTTTTTTTCTCCGCAACTTAAGAAGCTGAAATGGCTGTTCATCTCAAGACATTAGCAAATATGTACTATGAGCTAACTCCCTTGCAGCTACGGAAACTGGTTTTTACATCTGCTGAGCAGCTCCAATTGCATCATACATTCAATAAAGAACGTTGCCTCGCCGAAACGGCTTTTTTTGAAAAGAAACAATTCGGACCTCTGGATGTGGTATTTTATGGAACGCTTAAACGTGCACACAACAGAGAATGTGATCTACAAATGAAAAGCAAACCTGGTGAGTCCATCACAGTGTATAAGCTCGCTGAACTGTTTAATAGGGCCTACTCTACCGTTGCTGTAATTTTAAAGGTGGTGTCAGGATACCCATTTAATCCTAATATAGTCTCTGCTGAAGATTTTGCTTTAAAGGTTAAAAATGAAGGAAATTTGATTGAGGGACAGTCTAAGCAAATCGAATATTTAATTGAGCGAGAACAGCTGATTAGAAAGAACACTGTGATTGATCAGGAAACACCTTCGATCTGTTTTGTGGATCTCTCACCTATTTCAGGACCTAACGGTATAATTTCGAGATAAACAGATTCATCTGAAAAGTCTGCACTTGAAGAAAAAAAAAGAAAAGCGGTTCCGAAAATTTATCATTAAAACACACAACGGAGTAAAACGAAAACTATCTGAAAACGTCAAACTTAAACCTAAGAATGATTTTCGTAAAATGAAGAGTTTAGATAATGAGAAATCCTCTTCAGAGTCAGATGTTAACTTCTGTGAAGACTCTTAACAAGCTAAGTGAAGGCAGTGACTGTCAGCCTTCCCAGAATTCCCAGAATCCACACTAGACAAACAATCAGAGCTGGAGAAAGAAGATTTTGTTCATGTACTTGGCACTATGGCAAAATTAAATTCATTTAATTGCAAGTTGTAAGCTGACAAAGAATAAAATTATTATTTTGGAACAATGACTGTCATTACCCTCCCCTATAACCACCATTACCCGACCTATGAGGGAATAACAGTCAATTCTGTATATTTCAAATTTTAATTCTTCATTAAAAGATATTCAATTTACAGAAACCGTACACAGTATGATTGATACCTAATCGTGACTATATATTTCTTGCCCAGCCTTGCGGCCTAAAATATTTGCACATTTGTGCGTTTAATGACTGGATTGTCTTAAGCAACCGTGATTCCCCCACCCTCCCCTCTTAATTAGAATTAATATCAATCAAAAATAATACTGTAGAAAAAGAAACGCTGAAAAACTAAATCATGGATGATTTTGCAACGCAAGTACGTTGCAGATTCCGACAGGAATTCCAGCATACAAGGTACTCTCCTATGCCTCGGATACTGAAAAGAAACCGACTGCTCATACGAGAAATCACGCATGGTCCACACAGATGCCTCAACGACAGGGAAAAAGGCTAACGCTCTGGTTAGCATCTTCATAAAGACAAATATTGCAAAAACAAGTGAGAAAGCATCTACACAAAAAATAGAGCCCCTAAAAAAGATGCGAAAACATTTGACTGCTCAATATTTCAATCGTAGATAACTTGTTGTTTTCTACGATTACAAATCTACGTAAAATATTGATATAAACTTTAATATGAATAATATACGATGAAAGAGGTAAAAATTCACATAAATTGATACACTCACCCATGTTAAATTCCCTACATACAATTGATGTCTTCGTCCAAGAGTACTCGGAGTGATATTGTTACCCTGCGTCTGGTATGTTGTTCCATTTGTCTCTTCGGAATTACTATTTGGAGCCGGAGGTTGATTAGTTTCAGGACCATCACCTCCAGGTCCAGCAGCCGGTGTGGCGATCACATCATCGTATAAATCGACATTATCGCCGCCGAAATCATCCTACATTCCGAATTATATCCAGCAAAAAAAAACAAAATGAAAAACACCAAGTAAGTGCGTGTATTGGAAGATTGTCAAACTAAATGACGTTTCGTAAGGGGGTGAAAACAATTTAGGTTAAGATTAAAACTACGGGGATGAAAATAGGATATTACATGCAATATAAGGGGCTCACCTGTGCGAAGTCTTGATCTATATCGTCGGCGTATAAATCAAGATCGTTTTCTGCCATTGTATTAATCGGCATACGCAAAATAAAATGGCGGTACCGCCTGCTAAATACCCAGAATTCAATACAAGGCATAGATAAGAAATAAAATAGATAGGAAACTATTTGTACTTTCAAGAAAACTTGTTCTATGTAAGCGCTGCAGGCGGTCAGCGTCGAAAGCTTTCATTGAAACGCGGGTTGTTTAAAAGTTGTAATTTTCGGTTTTAAATAAATTCAGTATTAAAACAGCATGCACGACGTTGTCACCGGTATCAGACTGTGCTGTGCGCGCGATTGAAACGACTTGTGACGGACACAGCACAGCCTGATACCGGTGACAACTTCGTGTATACCGTATTTTAGTATCAGTTTGTGTTGGTTAGCATATTAATACCATAACTTCTAGCCATTGATGACTATATTTTTCGATATGAATCTAAAACGGTTACGACTTATCTATTTCACTTTGGAAGTATCACAGATTAGTCTAACAAATAGTAAAATAACTTTAGATATGTATATATAGTGTATAATTTTATTAGATATATATCTGCATACAGATTAAATGTAAAATAATGTTCTTTACCATGCTGAATATCTGGATATAGCATAGATGGCACCACAACCGGACAATTCACAGTGGATGATGTTGCTGATAAATGTGCACCACTATTTTCCATTGTGCCTAATAAACATAATTTAAAAGCATAAATAATATGTTTAATGCCATATATTATATTATTACCTTGTTCAGAGTCTGAAGTTAATAGATCACTAACTACAATGGCTTTAGACGTGGATGGTTGTTCATTTGTATTATGAATTTGCACTACAATTTTTTTAAGTACATTAATTAAACTTAAAAATGGAGATATATAATAAAATGTGTTTACCAATAATTAATCATACATACCACTGAATATGGAATTTTTCTTGGATGGTATTTCTGAAAATGCTGGTAAATACAAAGTAGGTATTGCATTACTAATCACATTATTTCTGCTTCGATTTTTTGGATTTATGCGACTAAAACTACTAAAATGTATGTCACATACTCTATAAGTTTTGTACACTTTGAGTGCGTCCATACAGAATAATCTGCCATTACCAATACGGGAAATCCAAATATTATAAACCTATAAATAAATTAAAATGTAATATAACACAGCTTAATATTTAACTTTAGTTAAATTACTTCCACTTCTTTATAAGGAAAACTATGCATCATTACCCTTTTGTCTTTATTAGGACAAAATGGTACACAACATGTATGCACCATTATATATGTAGGTATACATATACTGAAAATATGAAATATATATATAGGTATAACGTTAGTTTAGACACCGAAACTTATACAAACGGTTTTACTTATAGGTTAGAAACTTGCCCGTAAAGAAGAATATACAAGACAGCGAAAACTAAACAAATAAAACAAATTAACCTCAATTCGGGAATAATTTGTTTACTGACCTATTCCAATACCAAAACACGGCGATAGTGCTGCTGCAGTTGGTCAGCGTCGTAAAAACAGATTTTCACTAGATCCTATAAAGTTACATACCCGTGATACAAGGAAGGCGTCTTTCTTGTGTAAAAAAATAACAAAGAGTGTGATAGGGAAATGTCGGTTTAAACTTGACGCGTAGTGGTAGACCTGATTTTCAAATTTTAAATTTATGTCAAACTACCGACATCTACCAAATTTAAATTTAAACTGTGTTAAATAGGTTGCATAAATTAAGGTGATTAATAAATAAACATATTTTAATCAATTTCATACTATCTAGTTTATTTTTGCAAATTATTGAACAATGCTTAGGGAACAAAAATACATCTTATTAATACTACTATCATATATATTTACAATAAAACTATCTTATTAGACAGATTCTGAACATAAAGTCTTTAATATCATGATGGTTAACAATACATATTATGTATAATATTCAGTTACAACATGATTAAAAAGTAGATTTGCAAAATCAAATCTACGTGTCACCTGCTTAAAGATAAAAACCAACTCACGTAATATTCTTTCTTTTTCTACATTTAAATATATTACAAATAAAACATTTATTGTATTGGATCTCAAAGGTGTCTATATTGGACACGAAATTAAAACAAAATAAAAATATTAAGAAAATAAATATCGTTGTTTAACATACCTCTTACTATCTATTATATTGTTACTGGTCCAGATATTTTGCCACTAATTGAAATAAAAATTTATTTTATTATTTTGTATTATAGCAATAATTATTTTGGAAATATTTCTACGAGAAAGTACGAGGAATTAAAAATTAATAAAATATTATAGACACCTTTTGGTTTGAAGTACTTATGCGTAAGAATTCAATTTTTTTTTTTTGCTAAAATACAAAATAAATTCATAATTACCGTATTTTCTTCTTGTACGAGATCTTATAATTATAAAAAAGTATATCATTTGTAATAATTATATATTTGTATTTTTTTTTGTACATTCGATAAAATTAATATTTCCGTTTATATTTGAGATTATATAATAATTTATGAAAAGTAATTAGTAGATCCTAAATTTTGATGCAAATTCTACTTTTTTTTTTACAAAAAGGAGAACGAATACAGTTACGAACATTTAGATGATAGTGATTTAATATAAAATGCATTAAATTATTTACATTTTTTTTTCGAATAAATGCTATTCAGGATTTAAGTATGATTTTGAAAGGATTTAATTCATTCCATATTGTAAGAAGATATTTTCGGAGAAAATGCCAATAAAAAAAATATCTGCTTGTACAATACTACAAAATGCATTGATTGTTTAGTTTTTTTTTTTTTACTAGAAAGACGACTCAGTTTTGAATAAGATGCAGCAAAAGAAGTAATGACAAATTGATACGTTTTCTTAATCCATAAAATTGAAAAAATATTTCGATTCTATAAAATCTATCATTCAAAACTTAGTATCAATTGCTTTTTTTCGATAGAAGGCTTTTGTTTTTATGTGTTATTTTGATAATACTTCCATTATAATTTCTAAAAATTCAATTAATTTTTCTTTAACTTCACTCTCTTTTCCTAAATATGCTTTAAAAGTAGGATTGCAACGATAATTCTCGTTGAAAATAATATTACTCTAAAACTTATGATCTCTAGTCTTGATTAATTGAGTTTTTAAATGGATCCGATAATTTAGGTCACGCATACCATAACTCCAATTTCGTATTTGTATAGAAGGCTTATGCTTTGATAGATTTTTTTAGTAGCATCCTCAATGTAGTTGATAAAAATGGAAATAATTTGTTTGTAATGCCACCCTCTTTTGATATTTTAAAATAAAGATGATAGGTAAACTAAAATTTGCAAATTTTGGTTTGAAATAGTACCTAACGTCAAATTTATTGTTCGTTTGTTTTCAAATCTAACCTAAAAATAATTATTAATATGCATTCAGTACTCAATTTTTTCAACAATCACAATATAAAGACATATTTACAGTAGCCAATTACTTGTGTCTTGAAGTCCATGCCCCCGACTGTACAGTCGAAAGCAAAAAACAGTAGATAATAAATGACTTACTGACATTGGCTGTTTGTTGTTAATTAATGTTTTTAATAATGTTTTTTTATGTGAATATTAAATATTGACACTAATGACATTTCTAAATAAAGCAAGGTTTAAAAAGCACAATTTCGATGTTTTAATAAGGGACCTCGGTAACTATAAGAGGTATCAAAAAACGGACCACGCATCCTTAAATGTTCCAAAATTAATGAGATTTTCTTTCATTCATTCAAAAATAGATTCATTAGGTTGCCTTCTTTCCGGGTAACGATTAAAATATATTTCACATGCAGCTTCGGCATTATTATTATTGTGAATAAAGCATTCCAACATATCATACTTTTCGTAATTTTCATAAGCCACCGCAAGTTTATAATTTTAAGGTGAAGCAACAATCAAATAATCAACTTAAACTATTGATACTATTTATAAACCTACAGACAGATTCATTTATGTTGAATGACACACGCCTACTTACAAAAAGCAATGAAATGGTGAAAATCAATGGAAAATGTTAATTTTTTGCTATAATACAGTGAACATCCTCTTTTTAATGATATCATAGCCAACTATATGTTCCATATAAAAAAATACAACTTTATGTTCTACTTCGAAAAAATCTCTAACGCCACTGCATTCTAATCCAAAAGGTGCCTCAAGAACGTAAAAGTGATTTTTGTCAATTTTCATAAATAGCCGAGATATAGTAATAAAACGGAAATGGGAAAAATTTCGAGATTCCCTATTAAAACATCGAAATTTGCCCACCCTGTACATACAGTCGAGGCCAGATAAATGTAGTACAAGCGTTTCTTTTAAATTTGTATGGTGTAAATTTGTGTTCGAATATGATCTGACATTTGATTTTTATGACAAACACCTTAAGCTAAAGCTCCCCTCTTACAATAATAAAATTTCAAATTTTTGACATATTTATATAAAATGATTTAAGGTTGTATGAAGTAACGAGTTTGATAATGGCGATTAATAAATAAACAAATAAATTAAAAATCGTCGGTGTTATCGAAACTCGTAAATACAAACATTATTTTTATTAATTTGTTAGACAAGAACAAGATGGGTCAAAATACATACTGTCCAAGTTACATTCCAGTTTAGGTACATAATTTTTATAGCTCCCATGTATTTATAGGTAAAATACATAATTATAAATATTAAGGTTTATAAGTGATTTTAATTTAAAAAATCGATAAATATCGATAGTTTAACACGAAATTAGTCAAATTAATCGATGGTGACTGTTATGGATTTTGGACAGTATGTCAAAAAGTGTTAGTAACTTGTCAAATTTAAATAATATAGGTTTTAACGCGGATTTTCACTCGAAATTACCTTAAAAAAACAACAGTTATGGTCTAAAAATAAGTGCGTTTTATTTTTATGCAGTGAAGATAGTTTTTCTGTGTTGAACACTTTCGAATTGACATCTGTAAATTTTTTTACGTATAGATTTATAGATATACAAACCTAACCTTCAAACGTGGAGATTGTGGAAGTGTTACTACAAAGCATTGCTGTTTCTGGTATGTACATCTATATATTAATTTTAAAGATAATTTGTTGATTAAAAATTGTGTAATTCGAGTTGGTATGCAGTAATCGGAAGATATTTTCTAGTCGAATTTGTATTAATTAAAGAAATTGTTATTGTTGTGTACTTAATTTATATTCATCGGAAAGATCAATGTAGTGTAATTGTTTTGCATCGTATGGAGTAAAAGAACTTCTTCTTATCGCTTTAAAATTCTGCAACGGAAACAAATAACCCTATTAGAATCAGCTGATTGTAATAGCCGCCATTTTTGTTTAGAACTGTCAAAATTGTCATTACTCCTGTCATGATTTGCTGTCATTTATTAAATTATAATTTTAAAAATATATATAATCTTGTACGCACGAAAGTACTGGCAGTACAATAAAAAAAAATCATCTTTATTATAATTACGGAAACATTATTAATTTCATGTACATATATATAATATATATAAATACGTATTACAAATGGGCTACAATACTTAGACTACAATTTAGTTAAATTACGCGTATTTTCAATTATTACATACACATTTTTTTTTCTTGCGACATCTTCAAACAACAATTTCTACATTTAAGATGCAAGTTATTATTTACAATAAAAAATATATACATTGCGACAATAATTAATAAAAACTAGACAATCCCTTTTAAAAGAATATTGTATAAAAATACATTACGTTTGGATTATAATGATTCGTACTTATTTCAATTAAAAAAAAAATGATCTAAAATTGTTTTAAATTATTTTGGAACGGAAAATAGTGGTAACTTTAAATGTATTTTAAAACAATATTCTATTAATACTGAAATTAAATACAAAAAAAATAATAAAATTATACTAAAAAAAAATTTTCGTTTTTTCGTTAATTAATTAATTAATGTACACTTCGAACTAATCTCACGAAACAAAATATACATCAGTAAAAAATACAAAAATCTACGAGATAATTTGTTTTAAATATATATAATTAATAGAAATCGCTTTTATATAACAAAAAAAAAATTAAAAAAAAAATGAAATTTCCATTCAGTATATATATTTTTTTTTCTATATATTTTAAAACACTTTCGTCTGGCACATGAGTATATAATATCGATATTACACACTAACTTATATCACAACATTGTGGAAACTTCATACATTGTTTTTTTTTTTAATTCCTATCTCTCTTTTTTCGCTCACACGTTCATCTTCTTTCGTTCCCCGTTTAACCCGCTGCTTTCCTCTGTTCTGTTTTGTCTTTTGTTCTGTTTTCCTCTTTTTAATAATGCTTAATTACGAAAACGCAATCTTCGTCACATTTAAATTAAAAAAAACGATAGTAGCAGTTTCCCTTATTTAATAATATTTAGGTAGTAGTAATATTAGGTATTTTTAAAGTATGTAAAGTGATACACGAATTCTTCAGAGTTTCACATTCATAATAATTCGTCATTGTCAGTGCAGTCACATTGTTGATGTTTCTTGTTTTGTTTTTTTTTTGTTTTGTTTTGTTTGTGTAGCGGATGCGTGGAAGTGACCAAAACCTAAACGGTCCATTTTTTGTTTTTTTGTTTTCGTATCGTCTTAGTTTATAAGATGCAACATGAAGCTGAACAACAACTGCTACTGCCACCTTTGCTTTTCTGTCGTTGATCTGGAAATAAAATTACATCATCAATATTGTGCGAGATTATTAAAAGTACACTTTAGATATTTAAATAACACTCAATCATATAAAGGGGGAAAAAAACTACCGTTAATGCGATATCACGAGGAAATCCAATTGACTTAACAACTTCTGCCAACAGACCATGCCCAGCGAAGAGAGTTCACTAATTGAGGCATATTTTCACCTCGATGCTGATAAAATCACTTTTGCCTTGTTCGGTGGCGGATAAACTATTTTTTGTGCATTATTGAGATTGTTCTTTGGGTTCGAAAGTGTACTGGTGGACCCAGGTTTCATTGATGATAATGAAACAGCACAAAAAGGCCTTCTGAATCCGGTCAAAATATGCCAAAAGGTCGTGAGAAATACTCAAACGGTTCAGTTTTTGGGAGATAGGGGTTGGGGTTTATGGATCTAAGACCAAACTCTTTAGAGCTTTTTCAGGAGAAAATACACGTCACAGATCTTTGCGTACAAGAACCTGAGATGTCCAAACCTTAACACCTGAACAGATCAAAGTCTTGGAACCCAAACTGATCATGAGATTCGTCAAGAACATCGAGATAAAAGTTTAAAATAAAACAGCGTTAATTAGCATAATCTGTAACGATTCAAATGATGATTAAAAAAACTAAATAAAACAAACTGGGAGGAATAAAACGCAAGAATGTATCTTAGTTTTACGAGTATTCAATTAGGCGAAACCATTCAACGAATGTCTGTCGGCATCAGGTTCAAACAAGAAGGATACTACCACACACAACATTCCAAGCGTGTATTCATTAAACCGGCGCCTGCAATTTTTACCGTCCGTCCGTGGAACTGCCTTATTACTTCCTTTGTGGCTGGGGAGAATGGCGTTAGGGGACGTTGTGAAAGACAAACAATAAACAAAACGAGTTAGTTTGAGATCCCCCCTCATCTTAAAGATTAGCCAATTTATGAAATACCTAAATAAGTATGATACATACCTTGTGAATTAGGCTCTGGCAGATTTTCTCTAGGAACAAGATGCATTACCGTTGTTTTGCCGTAAGGCAAGCCGAGGGCACCCAGTGTCACGTTACTATGTAGGAATCGACCCTGGTAAATGAGCCTGAGTATCTCCGCCTTTGACACAGCTTCTTGGCACCAGTCTACAAGTATTAAAAGTATTTTAGTATCTTGACACAGTGTTTTAATTTTGTTTTATTTTAGCGGCTACTAACGACAAACATATTTATAACGACGCGCGAAGAATCAGCAGTATTTTTAAATCGAAACGTATTTGTTAATATACTATATTTATATGTTATTATTAACGTTGAAAGCAAATATGTGATATGTGGAAGCGGTAACAATAATTATTGTATGTAGTTATGAATTAATTAACTATCTGATCGGGAAGTTCTATTATCATTCAAAATTTGCCATCAATATTATTGAAACACAATAAACTGTACGAAGTCGCTTACGCTAAAATTAATTTGTAATATGTTATTGTTTAAATTGTAATTAGCTTTGAAACCAAACAATACATAATATTGTTAAAATAAGCTGCATTTTAATTATAATTATATGGATAATTGCCCAGACTCCACATTTTTGTGACTTATTTTTTAATTTCTATATCATAGTTTTTACTTTCTTCTGCTATTGACATCTGTCGAAAATATGTCATTGTTTTTAATTTTTGACAGCTGTGAGAAGAGTTGAGTCTTAATTATCCAATTAAAATAATCACTGTTTCTACAATTTTACAGCTTTCAATATTATTTTGACAATTATAATTATATATGAATGTCACAAAATAAATTGCGAATTGTATAAGTGTAATAAATATTCTGGCATAAAAAATGTCAAAATATTTGTTTTTCTAGTTCGACGAACAAAAAAATACGTAAAATAAACTGATCTTACAATTTCACAGTTGGCAGAAGCACTTTGACAGCTATAATTGTCAAAACTGAATCGTTTACAATTTGACAGCAGCCAGATATATCTTGATAGCTCCTATTATAAAAAAGTTTCGAAAAATAACTGATCTTCCAATTATAGCGTTGTTAAAAGTACGTTTGTGCTTATAATTGTCAAATTTGGGAAAAATACTGTTTTTATAGCTACAACTGTCAAAATTATTTTAATTATTTCGCATGCCTAAAGAATTGAAAAAATAGATGTTTTTATAGTTTGACAGTCTTCAAGAGAATTTTAACGCCCGCAAGTGTCGAAACTGTAAGAATTTGTCGCTTTTGCTATTCGACAGCTGTCAAAAATATTGTATTTTTTTGTAATTTCAGAAGAAATAAAAATACTTTGACAGTTGCTTGATGTAAAAACTGTAAAATCAACTAGTTTTAAATTTTAATAGCTGTCAAAAATATTTCTACAGTCACAAGGCGTCACAAGTATATAGTTTGACGGTTTTTACAGTTTGGCAACTGTTGGATGTCTATTTTAATTGATACACGCGTTACAACAATAACAAAATAATCATTTTTTTATAGTTAGTTGAAGGAAATTTTAACGCGTTCATTTGATAACTGTCAAAACTGTTTCAGCTGTTGCATCCGCCAAAACAGTGGCAAAATGACTGATTTTATAGTTGTCAAAAGTAATTCGAAATTTTGCAGTATCACAAATATTTTGACAGTTAATAATTGAAACGGCTCCAATTCTTAATTTTGTAATTTGACAGATATCGGAAAAACTGGAGCACTAATCTAAATAGTAAGAAAATATTACCGTTTGACAGTTAAAAAAATACAATTTGCATTCTGCTATTGACATCTGTCAAAAATATGTCATTGTTTTTAAATTTTGACAGCTGTCGAAAGAGTTGAGTCTTAACTATCCAATTTTGAAATAACACTTACTGTTTCTACAATCTGACAGCTTTCA
Organism: Holotrichia oblita; assembly: GCA_023690525.1. Classification (NCBI taxonomy): domain Eukaryota; kingdom Metazoa; phylum Arthropoda; class Insecta; order Coleoptera; family Scarabaeidae; genus Holotrichia; species Holotrichia oblita. The sequence continues at coordinate 147,509,777 of CM043018.1, read as the reverse complement.
ATATTATTTTGACAATTATAATTATATGAACTGTCACAAAACAAATTGCAATTGTATAATTGTCATAAATATTCTGACATAAGCAAATGTCAAAAAAATATTCACAGTTGGCAGAAGCACTTTGACAGCTATAATTGTCAAAACTTAAACAGTTCAACAGTTGTTTGAAGTATTTCGTTACTTCGTTGACACTGCGAAAAAAATGATTGTTTACAATTTGACAGCAATCAGATATATTTTGACATCTTCTATTATAAAAAAGTTCGAAAAATAACTGATCTTCCACTTATAGTGTCGTTAAAAGTCCGTTTATGCTTATAATTGTCAAATTTGGGAAAAATACTGTATTTACAATTTGACAGCTGTCACAGTAATAAGAAAATAGATGCTTTTACACTACAGGCAATTTGAAAATTATCAGAAATATTTTGACAGGTAAACGTGTTAAGTCTTCAAACTCTTATAAAGCGTGTTGGTGTTGAAATTGTGAACAAATGATCGTTTCTATGATTAGACAGATGTTTTTACAATTACGACTGTAAAAACTATTTTAATTGTTTCGTATTGAAAAAATACAGATTTTTAGTTTGACAGTTTTCAAGAGAATTTTAATGTCCGCAAGTGTCGAAACTGTAAGAATTTTTTTCTTTTGTAATTTCGGAGCAAACAGTTGCCAATGTAAAAAACTGTCAAATCAACTAGTTTTAAATTTTAATAGTTGTCAAAAATACTTCGACAGACGCAATGAGCAGAAGCATAAAAAATAACAGATTTTACCTATTTTCTAGGCGTCAGAAGTACAGTTTGACGGTTTTTACACTTTAGCAACTGTCAGATGTGTATTTTAATTGTTACACGCGCCACAACTAACAAAATAATCATTTTTATAGTTTGACAGTTTTGAAGGGAATTTTAACGCGTGCATTTAATACCTGTCAAAACTGTTTCAGCTGTTGCATCCGCTAAAACAATGACCAAATGACTGATTTTACAGCTGTCAAAAGTAATTCGAAGTTTTGCAGTATCACAAATATTTTGACAGTTGATAATCGGAACGGTTCCAATTGTTAATTTTGTAATTTGACAGATATCAGAAATATTGGAGCGGTTACGCTCTTTAAAACAGTTTTTACAGTTTGTCAAAAGTATTTTAACTGTTACACAAGTCTAAATAATCAGAAAATGTTTGACAGTTTGATAGAGTTAAAAAAAACAATTTGACAGCTGTCAGAAGTACTTTGACGGTTACATTAGTTAGAACTGCAAGAGATTTTGTTTTGTAATTTTGGCAGCTTTTTTGATAGTTACCATTGATTATTAAAACTGCAAAAGCAACTGTTTTTATATTTAAATAGCTGTTACATTCGCCAAAATAATATGACAATTAACGTTTACTTAAAAGCATAGTCGTCAGATTTATTTTGACGGTTACAACTGCCAACATAACAAGAAAATAAATGTTATAGAAAAATACAATTGGCAGCTGTCAGAAATTTTATGACAGTTACAATCTGACAATTTTTGGAAATCGACATTTTAGAATTTGACAGCTGTCAGAAATATTTTCGAGGATTGGCGTTATAAATATATAATATATCGTGTGCTGTATATTACATTTATCATATTTTTAACACTAATAATTATTTTTGCTTCAGTGCAAAGAGATAAAACAATACATACGTATTTTGAACATGTGCACGAAGACGAGTTTGTAACGCATACATACATAGTTGAGAAAGGCAAAAGATAATATTATCCGGACAGCTGTGAAAAACGCATCGTATAGGTTGTTTTTTCTTAGAAATTACTAGCATAGAATGTTAACCCATAATTGTTCGACTGATTACAATGATGTCACGCTTAAAAGCAACGCATTCTCTATTACGCGATAGCTTGTAGAAACACGTTTCGTTCGTTAAGTCTTTCGCGAGAAGCGAAGGATATTGGCCGGAATACAGGCAGAAATAATTGATTTATGAAATTACACGCGAAGTAAATACCACCATTGCAGCTCCAGCTTTCTAAGAACTCCGTAATTAGTATTTGTTTTGACTTATGTGCCCTCGATTATGTAAGATATGAACGACTATACTTAGATTAATTTATATTGCATCTATGTATTATAGTGCCGAGAAAGAGGAATTTCTATTTCGATATACAGTATGCGAAAATTGTTGATTGTTTGGGGAGAAAATAAAATTAATGGCATTTAGTTTTTGGAAGGCACAGTATAAAAATACATTTTAGTATTATTTTAAGAAATTGCATAGATATATCGCGAGACTCTTTTATTAAATGAAAGCGAATATGTCAACAAAATAGAATGTTTATTTTTATCACTCACCGTCTGGCCAATTTTCGAAAACATGTTGGGCAATATCACCAGCTGATTCACTCGGACTGAATAGAAATTCTTTTGTTTTTCCACTGACAAGGATAAGTTTCAAGTTGATCTGGAAACAAAAGCAAATATGTTAACTTTTTTTTTTAATGTTTTTACGATATTTTGTTCTTGATGTTGATATTAAATGTGATGTAAAGAGAGCAGTGTAATTTATATCGTATAAATTATCATCATTTTGTAATTATGTCAAATACAGTACTGCGCAAAAGAAAGGGAGCAACCTGCATATTATTACAATTCACAATCGCAAACTACAACGATGAGAAAATAAAAGAAGTACAAAAAATACAAAATTTACTAAACTCGACGTTTCGCCACTGATGTAAAGTCTCCTATACATGTTGGCCGAGCGTAGGCCAACGCGAGCGCCGGCAAATAGGTACACGGCAAGTGCGAATATCCACACGTTCGACAAGTTCGTCGAACGTCAATGCAAACGGCCAATGTAAACGAGTGTTCGTAGAGTTGTCCACACGTTGGCCACTGTCAGTGTTCATTGTGCACTGAGAGACTATCGACGTCGTCATTGAAGTAGCAGAATACCTACTCCAAAAAATTAAAAATATCTTCATTTGTTGTGAGCGATATTATGAAATTATATTATTATATATATGTATATATATATATATATAATCTGACAGCAATGAATGTCAACCGTGTAATGGCGGGCAGACAAACGTTTGGACGCTATTGGCCGAGCGCGGACGAGTGCCTTTGATTTGTGCATAAAAACCGACACCGTTCCGAAGTGAGGCAAGTGGTTTCATTCGGCTAACTAGGCGAGCGACGCCGAGCGATGACAAGGTAAGGCAAATAGGCAATCTACACGTTGGCGTTGGCCATCGCTCAGCAACGCTCGGCCAACATGTATAGGCGCCTTAAGAGGCTTTCTTTAGGAGCAAAAGCGAATAGGGGGCGCCAGAATGTCACGGTAACTCAATGTGTGAACCTGGCTAGAGGCAAAAACCTTCTGACATTCTGATAAAACACTCTTTAGGAATTTGCTTTTCATCCCCTCCGACAGGACAATTTTTATAAAAATAGCTTGCACGGCTTTCAGACTATTCGGATTTCATCTCGCTTAATGCGGTTTTTCTGAAGATGGCTTGATTGGTGTGGTTCTATGGGCAAGCTGAGAATGATTGAGGTTATAGGAGGATTGACTTCTCGATTGGGATTATTAGTATTCTGGTTGGCCAGTTAGATTTTGGGTGATTAGCTTTGATTTACCATTTTTTGGATTGTGACCTGACGGTTGGCTTCTCACAATCGTATAGTTTGACATTAACCCAATGATGATAGCACTCTCTGACATGACATTTCCCGTAAAATGCCGTCTAGCCATGTACCATCTTTGGCAAATTAAATGCGATTGTTTTATCGGGAAATGTTGATTTTGTAAATAAAAACTGTGCTTCAAAGTGAATTTAATTACTCTAAAGAAGTTCATCAAAGCAGTACTCTCTTTTAAAGAAATTAAATTTGCTTCCAAGTATAGCCTTTATTTAGTAAATGGAAATTCCTTCGCATTTAATTTGCCAAAGATGGTACATCTCAAACAGGAATGATGCTCTAGTATGTCGTAGAGTCAAGGAAATTGATCTTTTGAGCATCGTAATACTTGAGTCTAGTTCTTGCCATTGAGCTTTCGGCAGCATTTTTCGTCTGCAACTGTCAGGTTTACTGGAAGAATTCCCTGAAAGATGAAGATCAAGCTCCTTACCTGACCAACCGCCAGTAAATTGCAAGTGAAAGCGAGTACTGGGTCATCTCACATTGGCTTGTGGGGTAACACTAATCATAAGATTCATAAGAGGTGGAATGCGCGATGGTACTAGCCCCTTAAAAGGGGCTTCTATTCGAAGAATTTGGTGGAGTGTGGTAGCCTGACAGCCGGCTACGATTTTTTCAGAGTTAGGCTTGGGTTAGGATCAGAATTTGATTTGACTTTGGTCCGATTTTCCATGGAAAATTCTTTCAAGGAGAGAGCATGAGGATGGTGTGAAGAGACGAAGGAAGTTTCCAATTTGTATTATATGAATGAAGATTGGAAGTTACAGGTTGTATCACAGGCAGTCTGGCAACGAAAATGAAATACATATTTGGTCTGCCTTCAAAATAAATGTTTTTGTTTAATCAAAATTTATTAACATCATAAAAACTTTATATTAAAAACAACCTGTCGTTTATTATCTATTGCATTGTATCAGTTTCTCGAGTTAAAAATAAACCATCCACAATAAAACGACGCGTGTGAAATTACATTGTCTCCCTTGGAAATTATAACTTCTCGTGAAAGGTTGTCCGTTTTCGTTTTATTTTTAGTACCGCTACAACAACTCGGGCTTTCGTGAGCGACGCAACATGGCAGGCGAATTAAAGAATAAAAGAAGACCTTCGTCCTCCTCGCACAGATACTAGTTTCGTAAAATATTTTATGCAAATGACTCTAGTAGCAGTCGCTCGAGGAATCCTCGTCGGGACCCGCTGGGGAAGATGGAATAATAACATTTTTAAGTTAATTGGATCCTAACTTTTTTTTATACTTTTATTATTATACAAAAAAAAGAGGTTTTGAAATTGTATTTCGCTACTGGTCATGAAAGAAATTAGCTGCCGATCGAGGATTTAATGACAAGAATATTTTAGTACATTTACGATTAGTTCTGGAATAAACAAAGAAGAAAGTTGGACGAGAAAGCGCTTTCACTTTTACATATTAAAGAAATTACACACATCTATGTACAATAAGGAACTACCCGTTTTATATTGCAGAAAATTGCAAGAAAATTATAGAGACTTCAATGACGTAATGATCGCAATACAATTTAATCTAATACAAAAAATCGAATCCTTCTTATAATGCATACTGGTGAATGGATTCTATTGTGTTACATCCATTGTACTCGTATGATTTGATACCATATGTTTGCCTTAGCTATTTTTATACACAATTTATCAGTGATGATGCCCACGTTCTGTCATTGTTCAACGCCGAAGCCGGTGAATGTGTCAGATAGCAGCTTATATGTTTCAGGAAGTTGGCACCACTACTACGTGAGCTCAATGTAGAACAGCGTATGTTTACTCCTGCCGTTAACCAAAATAAATAAAGATGCTATGGTATACATTCTAGTACGAAGTTAATATAGAACATTATGCGTTACAATATGTGCGAAAATCCGGTCAAATTTTTTATCATTTATTTACGAAACAAACATAAGGATTAATTATGAAACTGAATGCAAGAACTTAATTGGTCCAGTTTTCCTCTAATTGCAGGTATATTAATTGTCTATCTGCAGCTAGGGCTCTTCTGATTCTGACTCTTGATTGATGGCAGGATTTAACAACTACCCAATCTAAAATTTTGTGAAAAAATTGGAGCCATGTTGGGACATCCCAAATCCATGTGCAATTGCTCTTTGCAGACAATCCACGGCGAACCAGTGATTAATCATAAGACCGCGTTTTGTTCCACCCCCCACTCTCCTGATCCATGTCTTGGCTGCGCTCACCCAGGACAGAGTGATGCAATCAGAATAAGTCTAAGAAAACTGAAGTATTGGCGTCAAAATTTGGACAGCACGAGCACTCTTCAATTAACACCTTCAACGATGCAAGTTGTGGCTTGCAACCAACAACATTAATATTCTTTTATGCCCATTAATTTGCAAATTTTTTCGAAAAAAATGAGCTCAGACAGGTTTCTTGGAATAATGAGATATTTGCATTTCGCTCAAAACCCCGCTGAGGGTCAAACCAACAATGATCGCCTATACAAAATACGTCCCATCCCCCCCCCCCCCCCCCGGAGTTTTTCAATAGCAAAATAAGCGAAATTTACTACCCTGGCAGAAAATTGTCCTTAGACGAATCGATGATTCTGTGGCGTGGCCGTCGCGTATTTTGCCAGTACATTAAAAATAAGCGGCATAAAAATGGAATAATATTGAAGGCGTCTGTGTACACTGGACAGATGTACGATCAAGGGGGGAAAGGCAACACAACCCAGGTGGTGTTGGATTTGCTACACTCTTTTTTGGACTGTGGACATTCGGTATTTTTGGACAATTACTACAACTCGTTCAATTTAGAAGACAAACTCTCGAAGCGCTTAACCTACTGCACTGGAACTTTGAATTCAAAAAGGAAGGGCAATCCGAAGGAAGTGTTTCAGAAAAAATTGACAAAAGGAGAAAGCACTGCCCAATACGCTGACAATATAATGGTAGGAAATTGGAAGGACAAGCGAGATGTGCTTTTTATATCGAATGAATATGAAAATAGAATGATTTAATGTGTTGACAAGAGAAATAACAATCGAGAAAAACCGGATACGTGTCGGTCAGCACTGGGTACCAAATATTTTGTTAGATGCTGACGACACGGATCCGTGACACCACCCCAAAAGGATATTCCACCACGGTCACACAGCTTTAGTCTTCACAGTGTTCAATTTTTTACCATATAGAATTACTTTTTGGAAAGAAAGTTCTTCAGCATCTGGGATGTTATATGTCACCCAGATCAACAGCGAAAGTGTTAAAAAGTCCTGATCTTAATCCTAGCATAGGAAGCATAGAAAGAACTAATTCTAGATAATATAACGACACACGACGCCAAAATGACAAAATTTGAAGTTTAAATTTTGTTATTTTTCAAAAAAATTCTTACAAAAATTAAATAATTTCAATGTCTTGTTGCACCGCCAGCTTGTCTAAGTACTTCTTCGCATCTTTGGGGCATTGAATTTACCAAATTGGCACAACCACTAAAGTTTTGCAAAAAAACGATCGAAATGTATCTAACTAGTGTCAATATTGTTGATTTAACAATGTTGAATAAGTCGTTTCTATTATTTCTTCCAACACTGTATCAACGTAGTAACAGTAGCCGTATTCTGTAGATCAAAATTTTGATCTTGTGGAACAACTGATCAATTGGATGTAGCAGCGTCCACCCCCCAAAAATCTGGGCCGATGACATATTTCTGGTTCCAGATTAAGAGGGGGTCGGGGACATATTTCTGGTCCCAGATTTTTTGGGGGTGGAAATATTTCTGAATCGTTTTGGTAATGATTCAGAAATATTCCTCCAAAAATCTGGGGGGGGAGGGGGGTTGACGTATTTCTGGTCCCAAATTTGGGGGGAGTGGTGGACATATATCTGTTCCTAGATTTTTGGGGGGTGGACATATTTCTGGTCCAAAATTTGAGGGGAGAGGGGGTGGATATATTTCTGTTCCCAGATTTTTGAAGGGGTGGACATATTTCTGAATCATCACTAAAATGATACAGAAATATGTCCACCCTCTCACCCCCCAAACAATCTGGAAACATGGACATATTTCTGAATCAATTCGGTTGTGGAGTTGGTCCAATTCCATTTTGGTGTTATTCTTGCGGTTATACTATTAAAAATGATGAGAGTGAAGGGACGCAATTTGAACTTTGTTCCTGAAGATGATTTAAAATTGTCTAACTTGCCTTTTAGGCATGCCGATATTGCAAGTTCATTATTTCGGTGCCAACCCATGCGAAAACTATTAGATGTTGAGACTCTGAGGAGAGCACTATTCCTAAATGAGGAATGCACATCACCAAGACAAGGTGTTCAAAAAAGCTGCAATAACATTTTGGTCAAGCCCAAGACTCTTCGAAAAAAACCTGGGCTACGCTGTTAGGTGTTGAGGAGGATGCATCTAAATGTGTTGGTTAAATTGGGAAAACTAGAACACAACCTTAACCAAACCGAAACCATTTAAAACAAAAATCTTTCTAATCTAATTTTCAAATAGAGTTTTGGCCATGATCAAAAATGCTTTATTAGCTGACTAATACGATTTATAACCATGTAAAAGAAGATATATTACCGAAAGCATCGATCTCGCACTAATGTAATAAGAAATTTAATCGCACGTATATAGCTAATCACCGTAGGTGTTCAAACAAAATGAAACTCTAAGGTTAAAGGTCGTCATTTAGATACTATATTGGAAATGACGTAACAAGATGTTGTGTAGCAGAAATGCTTCTAGGAGATAATTTCCGATCCATATACGAACCGCAAGAAGTGCGTTGGCGTATATATTGAAATTTATCGTTTAATTTTGTTAAATAAGGTGATACGAAGCCGCGTCAAGATCCGATTGACGTATTTATTAGTCGAAGGTATTAAAGGGTAATTATCTACAGAATATTTTTTGGAATGGAACAAAGAACTTTTCGAGAAAGGTGGTGTAAATTTAATTGTGGTTCTAATTTAATTTTTATAGGATGTAAAATAATAAAGCCAAAATTCAGTTTTGACACACTGGGAGGTGACATTGTTGGTATTTTTCATTTATACCTCACAGTAGGCCGTGCACTAGTGAAATTAAAAGAAACGCGACCATTCGGAAACAAATGCAAGATCACCATCATTAAGAGAGAGATAGAGAACAGAGAGGTATATCAAGTTGAAAAAAAATAAATCGAGGTACCATAGAGTGATATCCCGTGATGTTCATCGCTAGTCTTTTTTTCCTTCTTCGAATCTCGCGTCCATTGTTGTGTGCTGTATAATTGTAAAGCCATCTATGGAGGTTGTCATTAACTCGAGCAACTCGGCAACAACGGAATACGGAGAGGGAGATGGAGGGACAAACAAAAAAGAACGGAGAAGAAACTTTTTGCTCTCAAATGAAGTGGTATGGTCCGACGGGCTCCGTTTTGTTTGACCTGAGTTACCGTAAACGCCAGTGACCCACTTTCGACTGCTAGGCTATCCTATATGCGTATACTTGAATGTAGATTCTGTTAATTCGCCGAAGTTACTCGCGTACACGTTTATACATGTTACGTTTGCACTTCTGTAGTAAGTGGTTGCTGCAATATACATCTAGGTAGTTGTATATAACGTAGTACGTTACGAGATAGAATGTGTTTCCTCAACAACATCTATTGTATGTATATACAGCATGGTTCATAAGTATTTGACCATTTAAATTTTCAATGTGGCGCAATCACTGGAAACAATCTGGAATCTCCTTAATCGCCCGAACTTTAGTTAGCTGGAATATGTAGTTATGGGATGAAATGGGTTGGAAGGTGTCCAAGATCTTCTGCCATGACGTCACCCTTTCTCCATGAAGAATGGAAGAAAATGGCGGACGAAACTATTTCGACTTGAAGCTCTAACTTCAAGAATAGAGGTCCTGACTGCAGTCTACTAACACATGTCTCTAGAATAATAGTCAATCCCGTTAAATTAAGTGTCTTCAATACCTATCTCGTTATAGTTTATTAGATTTCCTGTACATTAGACATTGCTTGTCGTGCAAAATCATATTCGCATTTTGTTAAGCCGGAGACCGGGGATGAAAGTAACATTTCTATGTTTTTAATTTTTGTTTTTAATTATCGTCCAATTTTGGATATCCATGTTGATTAAACGATAGATCAGACAGTCTTAGGTTAGCAACTCGTAACCGCAGAAAAACCTCTTCTACGATCACATCGTCGAGATACACCAAACAGGTCTTCCACGAAAGTCCTCTCAACACTGTGTCCATCAACCTTTCAAACGTAGCAGGCGCATTGCACAGTCCAAACGGCATGTTTTTTCTTTATCGGTCGGCTCCATTCCTACCTGCCAGTAACCGCTCTTTAAGTCCAGAGTAGAAAACCACTTAGAGCCCACTAAAGTATCCAGGGTGTCGTCTATACGTGGCAAACTGGGTCCTCTCGCTTTTTATGGGTCGGACTTGATGTCCTTTGACCCTCTAACATTCAGTAGAATGGCCTTCTATGCCTTTTGATGTTTATGAATGATTGGAATCGTCAATGAAAACGTGTTCTCAGCAAAAAGGGGAAAATTTTCACTGAGTGGGACGGGAAGGAAGAACATGATGTGGACTACAGTTTTTCACGCGGGGTGGCTTTTGCGTCTCAAGATACAGATGGTTCAATTCAGGCGTTTAGTTGCTGTACAACATCGATGGAGTGTCGGACCCTCACTCTGGGAGGTGGTCGGTCTTGCAAAATAACCACATTGAGCAGTAAGGGGTTTGTAGTCCGCCATACTCTGTCTAGGGTAGATCTTGCCGTTTCCCTCAAATGGTTTTCCAGGCTAGGGATCTGTAGATCTCTGCGCAGCTGGGCATTACTAATAAAATAAGGTGAATTTCACAGCATACGCAGAGTCTTATTCTGAAGGATCTCCAATTGATTCAGAATGGTCTTGAAGATTGTAGCCCAGACCAAAAAGCCGTACGTTAGAATTGGCCTTAACATTAATTTGTACAGGGTCATCTTATTTCGGAGGTTGAGCCTGTTTTCCCTACCGAGGAGCGGGATCAACATGTTCCTGGCGGTGAAGAATCGTTCTTTAAGAAACTCGGTGTGACGTTTCCAGGTTAGTTTTTGGTCGAGGATCAGACCTAGGCACCTTGTGTGGGGACTCTATGGGAGCACAGCCTCCCCAACCGAGATCACTCTAATGATAGAATTGTTACTTAGTGCGTCACACTCGTAACTACTTATTTGACTTAATAAATTAAGGTTTATTTATTAATTCAATTCGTATCTGACAGCTTTTGCCAATTACAGGAACCATCGGTTAGTCATGAGTCGTTACTAAGTCTGCGGCTGTAGACCGACTTAAAACTTTGCCTTTTCGCATTTTTACTATGGAATTTGGAAGCAGAGAACCAAATTCAGAAAGGAAATGCCTGGGTTTGAACCCGCTGTTGCAGGACTAGGAAGCATGTGTACTAGCCTCTACGCTACTAGCTTAGCAAGTTGGCACAACCTCAACATAATAATCTATATGTCAATATAGTCATTTCACTAATCATTAAGATCTACTCTTTGGTTTCTCCGAATTTTTTTTGATTTTGCTCTTCGTTGGTCCACTACGACTTTTTTTGGATCAAGTGGTCGTGACGTTTCGCTGGATATTCCTACGGATGCTTCGTTTGGCAATAGTTATAGATTATCAGGTGAGATATGCTCACTACCCCGTTTGCCATGGCTTATCCCTCTCGTTGCTGATGGTGAGGCCTTTTCTGTTTCTTGCAATTTGCTGGTCGACCTTTGCCGTTGCTTTCTCAGGTGTCAAGCCCTCTGTTTAAAGAAGCATAGTTATCACTTCACGTCGATCGTCTAGCCTCCAGGTCATCATAGCCCAGGAATGGGTGTCGTAAGACGAATCTTCTATTTTTTGGTTCCGGTTGTATTGGTAGAGGGTTTGCCTCTACCAGCAGTCCCGGTAGTCTGTGCGATCTTTATTTTGTTTAACCTTACCCGTCATAGATCCACGTGTAGCTAAGGAAAGAACAGTCCACGTTTACAGAGTTTCACATGTAGGGTGGAGGGGTAAATGCAATGGGGCTTCTCCTGGTGCTCCAACGTTGAGATCCCTGCATGCTAATCCTCTGTCTCTGTCAGATAGGTGTCTACCTTACCAGTAGCAAAACTACCGTCGGCATACTATCTTTCTTAGTTACATTATTCAATTGACGGTAATCGACACAAAATCTAATGGATCCATCCTTTTTCTTTACCAGTACCACTGGTGACGCCCATGGACTAGCGGAAGGTTCAATCACGCCTTCTCTCTCCATATCTTTTATTATTTGGTTAGCTTCTTGTCGTCTTGTCAGTGGCAGTCTCCTTGGCCTTTGGCGGATTGGATTAGCATCGCCAGTATTAATTTTGTAGGTGACTAAGCTAGTTCTTCCCTTTATGCCGTCATTAGTTTCAAAGACATCTTGATACTGATTAATCAGACCTTTAACTTGATACTGTTCGTCTCGGTTTAATCCTCTACATGCTGCGTCCACTACCTTCAGAATTTCCTTTGCAATTGAACTGGAAGAATTCTTCTCGGATTGTACCCGATAAACAATAGCCGACACTGGACAACACAAGCCCAGAACAGTACCCTTCTTTAAAGTTAAACCTAATCAGTGATTTAGCAATTACTATTCCTCGGCCCACTTCCCTATCGTCATCCTTTGGTTCCAGCATAGCGATAGTTCCTTCTGAACAGTCTCCTTTCACATTAGCTTCCAAGAGAAGTTCGCTTCGTTCACTCAAACGAGTGTCTTCCGCCACAATCACATGCACCACTACATCATTTTGTCGATGTAAAACAAGCTCTTCATTGCCCACTTGCATGACACCTCGTTTCAAGTGCACTTCGAAGCCATATGGATTCATAATGTCCATTCCCAAAATAATTTGATCTTCTATATCAGCCACCAACACACGATGTCTGATTAAGCATGATCCCATCATCGAATCTACATCAATTTCTCCCCTTACGGTAGCTGGCTCTCCGGTTGCTGTCCTAAGGTTCCACTTCGTAGGCAGTAACTTCTTGGTCTTCTTAAGTAAGTAAAATTTGTATAGGTTTTCTTGGAGCTTCCACACACCGGATCGACGATTGCTCCTGCTCATCGACCCATTTTAGTTTTCCTGTTCCTGTCCTACTTCTCCACAATTCCAACAACGTACTGTTTTTCTTCGTTTCTGCACCTTATCTACCATTCTTCGGGCAACTTCTTCCACAAATTCCTCGTTTTTTAATTGTTCATCTACAGCACACAATTGTCCACGGCTTCTAGAAGCTTGTTTAGCCGTTTCAAATTCCAGTGCATGTGCCAGAGCATTAATCAAACTCGTTGGCCGTGCCAGTCTTAAGGCTTGCTGGGTCTCGGTATCTCGAAGACCATCCACAAACGTCTGCACTGCTAGATATTCTGAGAAATTTTCCGGTGCTGTAGGATAGGCGAGTCGAACCAACCGCTTAATCAATTTATGGTAGTCTTTTCTTTCCTCAGCAGATAATGTTTGTAGAATATCACTGGCATCACCTCTTAAGGCTACAATTAAAGCGGTAGCTTTCTCCCTAGATGACCAAGCGTTCGTCTCTGCAGCGGCCTCGAACTACGTCACATAGGTTAGCCATGAGGTTTTTCCATCAAAAGTTGGAGGTTTTATTCTTGTCGTTGCAGTGGTTGTTAGCTCATGTGATATTCCTATTGAAGTGTTCTCATCTGAACTAGGTGCTGTCACTGATAACTTAAATTGAGCCATTATCTCTTCCATTATTCTGTTTTTTTTGCTGATCTAACTTTTCCTCCAAATTTTCAACCACCTCTTCTAAAGCCCTGGCATTCCTATTAACTCTTACTTCAACTGTCTCAGTAAATTCTTTAAAACTCGTTTAGAATTTTGCTTCCAACGTATTAGATTTTTCAAATAACTCTGCTCTCAATGTTTTGGAATTTTCTTGGAACTTATCTTCTATAGCTTTAGCATTACCTGCGATGGCTAACTGCAGTTCTTCCATAGATTTTAGTATAGCACTAACATCTCCACCTTGAACTTCAAATACGAAGAGATCCGGATTTTCGCCGGCTGTAATTAGCGCTTCTCGAAGACGCTGTTGAAGCACTACTTTAGTTTCCGACGTTTGCTCATCTCTTTCTTCCAATTCACGTTTTAAATCGACCACTTTTAAATTCATCCAATTTTAATTGTCTTCAAGTCATCTTTCCTGTAACCACCTCCCTGACACCAATGTTATGAAACTGGGGTTCGATTAAATAAAAATATTTATTTAATAACTTGGAAGAAAAACTAACAAGTTTTAATTTGATGGACAGTAATAATAATAATGACATTATCTTAGACTACTCTCTAAAGATTTATTTTCCCGACGACGAACGCACCATTATGTTGCTACAATATGATTGATGAACAAAAAAAAAATGTATATGTGCAGTGACATGTTACTAAGTCATAATCTGGAAATTCTTTGACAAAAAAAAATTAAAGAAAACTATTCAATCTGATAAACTATCGTCCGAGTCGTAATTTCTGCATAAGAACAATTTTTTTATTTCTAACACAGTTAACATGGGCCCATAATTTAGGGGATTCACAACACATGAGGCATAATATTTCCTCCTCGTCTTCTTCTTAATTTTTGTCATTGTCGCTTTATTATCATTGAATATTTGTTTGGTCACTTGTTTCTTCTTTATTTTTGTTTACAACTGTTCTCTTTTTTTGTTCTTCCTTCAATGCATTCATTTCGGGAGAGTCTGTTAATATTGCAGTCACACGGCGTTTACGCCCTCTAGTTGTTTGTTTTCTTTTCGATGCTTTTGGAAATGGTTTTAGGCTTTCAGGGGAGAATTCAGAACTGGATCCTGGCCTAGACACTTCTGTCTCTCGCAATCTCGTGGCAATTCAAAGGTACAGCAATTTCAGGATTAATGTCTAGTGATGGCTCATAGACATTTATGGCACTTTCTGGAGTTTCAGGACGATCTCTCACAAAAGCCGCTGCAAAGTCCGAATCTTGAAAGATTTGTCTATTGTAAGGGTAAATTTCGCTGCCTGAGAAAGCTTTCATGATATTATTTGGGGGTTGTTGCTAAAGGGAGTGCTTCCTTCACGATTGATGGTAAGTCGTACATCGTCATCACTTTTCCAGGATTATTATGTATCCATGCATCTTGATATGTAGCTAAATAAGTCTTGAATGGCCCCGGTGCGAGCAATGGGGTGGAAATGACAACATGATAACATTATTGTCTTTCGCTAAAGATATCAACTCAATGGCAAGGTGAGAGTGATGATTGTCAAGAAGGAAAAGTGCTGGAGATGAAGGAGTCGGCCTTACAGATCCATTCGAAAATCGGTTGCAAATCCATCCTGAAGGGTTTGCAGTGCCGATACAATGGGACTATCTCGTACAAAATGTTCTTTGTAAAACTTTCTGGGGGAAAATAAACATGCACGGAATTGAATTTCCTGTTGCATTAACGCAGGCAGCAAGAGTTACCAAAGTACCACACTCCCCAGATGTTAATGCTCCAATCTGCTTGACTTCTTTTGTTGAACTGTGGTCACGCCGGTTTCATCCATGTTCCAGATTTGTGATGGTCTTCCTCCAACTTATCAAAAAAATTCTTGACATTTGTCTTGAATTTGTAGCCTCAGGTACGCGAATTGATAAAGTGGGATTTCGTTTTAGGAATGAGGTAAACGATTCTGTTCCAGCCCTCTCGTTCGTGGTCCACGTTGCAGGAACTTTTATTTTGTGGCGAAGTGCACAATCGTAAGCCTGCTTCCGAACATCATCTGGCGTCAGTCCAAAATAAATACTTGCACATTTCTTTAAGTAATCACATAAAATTGCCTTTTGCTCCTCGTTGAAAATTTGCCTGTTAGGAATATAGCCAGTTCTATTACAACCTACCTCTGTTACTTTCAATCCCAGTCTCCCCTACGTTTAATTTGTCCAGAACAGCCCTCTCCCCTCTCTCCCCTACCCTATTTTTTGTCGGAATCATTCAAATAAATGTCATTTCACTCCGATAAACTTTATTGTATTAAATGATTAACTAACTAACTAATTAAAGCTCTATTCATTTACTACTCTTGTATCTAATTACATTATATGTGATTGCTGTAATTTGATGATTATCTATTTGATTTGTTTGAGTATACATTTCACGTTTTATTTAACGTTATTGGGCTACCCTGTACACAACACCATTTTACCGACTTTTCATTACTTCGTTTGATCAGCGTCCTCAGCACTTTTTTTTCTAAATACCACCTTAATTATCGCCATTTTACCGCTTACGTACCTACTTTTTTTTTTGTTCAGGGTTCATGCGAGAACCTTTGGGAGAGCTTCGCGCAGATCCGTCGGCAAATGAACGTACTGCAAGGTTATGGCTTTATTTTAAAGTGGCGAACAATGGGTTCGCGCTTATTAAAATCCAATTTGGCATGCATGACTGGCATACGCAAGCACAAAGACACACACACACACGGGCAAACTTTTAATAACTATTTATCGCAGGGGCCATTGATCGCTTTCCTGGAAAAAAAGAGAACTTTTCCAATTTTTCTCAATCGACCGGAGGGTTAATCGCATTAAACCTGAATTTACCCGCAATTTCCTTAATTGAACTTTCAGGTTCTTTTTTTGCCCGCAAACCCTCGTGTGACATCAAGCTGTGAAGGTTGTTTCAATCGAAACGACTTCGAGTTAGCCGATATTATAAATTTTCTCGTTGCGAAATAAATACAACATGGAAGCCAAACGAAAGTTCTATATATCCTTTCGCCTTTTCATCGCGTGAAGAAACTGTGTCAATGAAGTCTCTGCGGATGTGGTTTATGATTTACGGGCTCGTGTTACGCATATGGCTTAAGAGGACGACGCAACCTGTGCCGCCGTCCGTGTCATTTGAGCATACACACTAACACACAAAACACACAGGAAATACGTCGACGTAAAGGGAACAAGAGTGTAAGAGTGGTGAAACCCCGACAAACATTATCGTGGTCGTGTAATTAAATCCCGAATTTAATGAGCGGCATTCCTGTCGTTACGCAACTTCGAGTATAATGCTGAAACGACGCCGGGCATCGGACGCCAAATGAAACGAGCTAATGGGGTTCCGTTCAATTTCGGATACCGACCGGTGCCGGTGGGTGGAAAGAATAATACAATTAGCAGGTGTGACACATTTCAGGTTTCGATTTGATTTTAATTGTAAGTTATATCTTGTCGGTCGTGTCCAATTTGTTTCACCCTGTATAAATTCAATACATTTAAATTATAAAAACACCACCACCAACCATAGGGACTTATTGATTTTCATCCGTCGTAATTAAATATGCCGAAACGTAAACATGTTTACAGCTTACGCGATAAAATAAATAATACAGAATTTTCATATACAGGGTTGCTCTAACTCAGTGTAAAACAACCTGTATATTATTCTTTTTTATATATGGACGAAAACAATGACAAATCGCGAACGTTAGTATCAGACGGTTCCCTACGGTGGGTAAACATCATAGATCACTGCACCCTGTCTCCCAGGGATCGACCAGCGAAGCATTGACATCTACAACGATAACATCACAATTGGTAATAGTCGGGGACATAAACAACAGACTCGATAATGTAAGAGAGAGGATACAACCTAGTCATCCCACGCATCCGAAACGTCCACATTATCTTTCTCTCCTTGTTTTTACACGCCCACGGATAGGATGTGTTAAAATACAAAGCATTAATGTATTAACTGTAACGGTATAAGAAAACATGAATCACTATATAGTTAATTATCATCACCACCGTGGCGTTTAGTAATAAATGGTTAACAGCTGAGGAAACTATGTTGTGAATTCGAGGGCTTGAGGAAATCAACCGTAGATCTCTCGAATAAATATATATATACACTACCGTCCATAAGTTTGGAAACAAGGTAAAACTATTGAATGAACTGAATGTTAGGCGAATATGCGATTAATGTTTGACATGAATGAGATAGGATACCTGCAGTAATTACTTTCGGTGAAACGTTTAGTACTACTTCGGTAATCGCTTAGTGCATGAAGTAAAGATATTAATCCGAGCGTAAAAATGCCAAAACGCACGCAGTTGATTGTAGAACAACATTGGCGAGAGAGAGAGATTCTCTACGATTAATTAAAAAGAAAAACTAAATCCTTCATTAACTACAAAGATTTTTTCCTCCTTTTGTTTGCAATTGAGATTTTTCTGCAAATTCAACTCCTATCATTAAAGTGATCTTACATATTTGTAACTGTACTGTTATCTATTAGCTGGATGACCTTATAATATTTATCTCTATATTGGTCAAGTATGAAAGCATCTTAACGTTTCATTATTTCCCTTCCGATTTTGCCAACCTCATGGTTAATATCCAAAAGGATCAAATCAGTAAGTGGTTTATTTTTTTAAGGAATTCCAAAACTTTTTGTTGCTTTTTTTATGTGTGGTGGGTACCTAGTTGCAGTGACTCAATAAGCTGTATTACTTGTCTGGCTATCACTGCAACTCTCGTTATGTATGTAGTTTTGTGTGTGTAAATTGTGTTCAAATGGCTTTGTTACAGCATCATACCGCCTTTTATAATGCTGTGCTGTTAATCACTCTGCTCCTAACAGTAAATGGTAAGTCGATCCGGATGTAAACTCTCTAAAAAATGTCACCGTCCGTCCAGAGAAATGAAACCCTGAACTGATACAATGCCAACAAACAACAAACATGCCAATGCAATTGTCTTGCTGGATCACAAAGGGCTCACCAACAAGACGGCTTCCACATGAAATAGCATAATTTTGCAAAAAATCAAAACATTCTGTAAGTAGAGTAGAGTAGAAGTACTGGCTGTACAACGTTAAGGTCAAAAGGAAGGACTATTGGGATAGGCAGCCAAAAAATCAAATCTCCATTTAATATTGTGAGCTTTCGGTAATTAACAACTAATTACCGAATCATCGTTTGATTTTTTGGCTGCCTATCCCAATAGTCCTTCCTTTTGACCTTAACGTTGTACAGCCAGTACTTCCACTCTATTCTACTTACAGAATGTTTTGATATTTTGCAAAATTATGCTATTTCATGGAAGCCGTCTTGTTGGTGAGCCCTTTGTGATCCAGCAAGACAATTACCCTACTTTTTAGAGAAAAAAGCAGTAAGAAATAAATTAAAATTAATGGTTTAGCCTCCTCAAAGTCTGGATTTATCCCCCATCGAGCTCTTATGGAATGAGATTGATCAAAGAGCTAGACAGCACCAACAGCTATGGCAATAGTATTTATGGAACACTTGGCAACATATTGACTCAAACTATATAAAAAAATTACTTCGAAGAATGTTTAAAATTTGTGCAGCGGTTATTAAAGCTAAAAAAGGTCACTAAAAGCAAAATCCGTTACTGTTTCCAAACTTATGAACGGTAGTGTACCTAGTTAGATAATCCGTAATTGTTTCATTCTTGCGTAGGTTAGAGGGACTAACGGTAAAATGCCGTTAATCTCAGATCGTATCGTTTATTATCTTAAAATAGTTATAGGGAAGTGAATGATGCTTTCAGGATAAAATCTATTAAACATTGATTTTTATCGAGTTCGAGATGGATTTTTGTTGTTTGTTAAACTTTGTCCTGCCAAGGCTATGATTGATATGTCTACAATTATATAATTGAAAATTATCGAATTCCCATGCTGGGGCATCTATTAATTTCTCATGGAAAACTGGAATTTCTTAAGGAACGAGGATGTTGAGTCAACAATAAGAAGCAAGTTCTTGGCATCCGATTTCATTTTACAGTTTTTACAGTTGTCAATTCGTGTTGTCAATGTTTGCTAATCTTCTACTCAAAGAGACTTTTGGACTTATTTCTAATCTAACTTGCGGATGCGTTTTATACTGATTAGTAGACTTGGCAAAGAGTGGCAAGTTTCAGTGCATTGCGGATAACAACGTGGAGGGGCTGAGCGGCCGTATCAAGGCTAGCGTTTAGTAACAACATTTCTACAGGTCGACCAGAATCCCGTGGCAGTTGCGCTTAAGTCAGAGTAAAAGTATGACGTTGCAGCACTCCACTCAATATTTAGTAGCTTTGGTTTGAGTAGTATGATTAAGAACTGGAAGGTCTCAGATGAACCCTCCCTGTCAGACCACAGGATTATAGAGTTCACTCTAGAGTTCACACTTACATATTGTGACATATTTTATTTATCGGCTATCATGGCAATTTTTGAATCATTAATTTTTTGCATATGTTTGGGTAATGATGAGCAACGTCTCTTTTTCCAGCGAGAAAGTCACCCCCTGGTCGCCTTAAAATGTTCATGCTTCTGGGCTAGGCTTCTTTGCAAACTTTTCGGCTTTGCATTTTAACATAGGCTCGGACACACAACCTACTCTTTTAGTAACAATGCCAAACCATTTGCTGAGCGTTTCGTCAACTTCAGCATCTTTTCCTTCTCGTTCGTGCAGTAGTAGTTTTTGTTACCTTTAAAATTTCGAACAAACTCTAATTCTATATGCTTGGATGCTCTTTTATTTTATTCAGCAGTTCCAGTTTTTGAACAACACACTCTTCGAGGCATTTTGAACAAATGAGCCCACATACAATTTGTATTACGTACTTGGAAGAGTGCACATTAAGAAATGAGTCGACTTTTGTCTCTTCGGTTCACATTTCGCTTCACGGAGAATTAGTAGGTTGCACGATGGTTGAACGAAATAACTTCCTGCTTATACTCACGAAGAACTTGTCATTGGGGTATCTTTATCTGAAATGAATTACACAAAATCTTCAAGTCATGCTTTGTATGGAACTGATGATGGTGCACAATAATAATTATATGAAAAAGTCACTTTTTATGTCTTAGCAATTATCCAGTCGTTGTTCACTGTTTGCAATACTGTAATGTTTCCTGATTGAATAATCTTCTCAGGAATCCTTTTGTGTGGATAAATAATCATTGGAGCACAAATTTTTAGGCTAGCATCAAAAGCGATCATGACTGTTATACTTTCTTCTGTTGATGGAGCAAACTATCTTCGATCCTTCCTCCACCAACACGAAACCAGTAGATAGCTTGCAACTGTGACTGAAGCATCACGTTCCGAAGAAACTGCTTTAGATACCTGCTTCTGACCTTTGGGGTCAGTCCACATTATAAATTGATTCTGCTTCTACCAGATTAACTTTTTCATACACAGACCACAAATTATCATAAAACTTAGCGACGTTGTGCTTAAGCTCTGCTTAAACTTGTTACCTTTATAATTCCAAGAACAATTAAGTCTTCCTTAACCAGTCATATGAAGCCACTCAATATTCTAATTGTTGGAAATCTTTTTTATGATTTTCTTTTGCAAATGTTCTTGTCTGGATGAGAGTGAGTCCTTATTTTGAGATTAGTAAAAGTTACCTAATAGTCCTTGAACAAATTCTCTTCAGGAATTGTAAAAATTTGACATATTATATAATTTGGAAAAAAAACTGATAATTACTGATGAAGTTTTAAATTTGGTATAACGATGGTAACACCTTCAGAAGGAAAAATGTTTTGTCTTGGTGTGCGAACTACTTCTTCACATCTATCATCAGTGTTTCATCGTTCCGAAAGCGAATCCCACAAAGGTGTTCTTTGAGTTGGGGGAATACATGATCTTCCCCGCAGATGCTGTTGCATGAAACTCTTGAGGGGGTGGTTAACCCTTGTGCCTCCATTCCATGCATCATTTCAGGATCATAGTGGTTGACTCAGGGGGTTCGGCCCCTCAACCTACCTTGGCAGAAACCCCAGGAAGACAGACTGGGATTTGTATAGAACATGTCTAAAGGATAACCTGGACCGGCTACATACAGGCGGGACTGCACACCTCCTGGAACAAGATGTAGAACACCTTAGCGAGGTGAACTGTGAGTAAACCAACTAAGGACAGTCCTTGGTGGAACAGAACTCTAGAAAACCTCAAATCTGTTATCCGTCACCTGTTCAATAGAGCGAAGGTTGACGGGGATTGGCAGAGGTATAGAGAGAAGTTGACTGAATATAACAAGGAGATAAGGAAGGCTAAAAGGCAAAGCTTTATGAACTTTTGCGAAAACATCACTTCCACTCCGGTGGCAGCAAGGCTTCATAGGGCCATGGCAAAAGGCGGAACAAGACCTGTGATGGCCCTGAGAAAACTAGATTGTAGCTATACGGAAGGGGAAAAGGAGCTGGCTAGTCTGCTACTTAAAACACACTTCCCAGATAGCAACGAAAGAGACTTGGAAGAGGCAAATACACATACCAGGAAGCCCAAACGGGAGGACTGGGAAGAGGTAATACAACACAAGTAGATGGGACTAACCCCAAATCCTTCAGACCCGTTAGTCTGACATCGTTTCTATTGAAAGCGATGGAAGAACTAGTAGATAACTATATTAGAATGGAAGTAATGGAGAAAGCTCCACGTCACAGGAATCAACATGCATACAGGGCGGGCAGATCGACAGAGACTGCTCTGCATGAGCTAGTTGGAATCATTCAGAAAACCCTGGATGATAAAGAAACAGCGATCTGCGCCTTCCTAAAAATTTGAGGTGCGTTCGATAACACGTCACATGACGCGATTGAACGAGCACTTGAAGCCAGGGGAATCAGTAAAACAGAAACACGATGGAGCAGCTGAGATGACGGTAGGTGAACAGACTATGAAAATCAGAACCACTCGCCTCTAATGTGGAGCCTGGTGGCAGATGAACTGCTCAACAGGCTGACAGCCTTCGGCATACATTGTGTAGGATATGCCGATGACATTGTAATAATAGCAAAGGCAAGTATGATGGGATTCTTTGTGACCTGGTACAAACAAGTCTTAAAATCACTAGTGAATGGTGTCGATCAGTGGGGCTGAGCATCAACTCCGCAAAAACCACGATTGTACCTTTCACCAGGAAGAGAAAAATTTCGAACATGAAAGGCATCCACTTGGATAAAAATATCTCGGTATTTATACTGATCCATGATGTCTTGAATCCGAACTAATGGTCCAACTGTATCCCTACTGAAGCATCCTAAATATATAAAAATTTGCTTTGCATTTGTTTACCCCAACCATATTTACATTAAAGCTTTTTCCTATAGGTCGTCGTACCCAACGAATGCCATCTGAAGAAAAATTGAATTTGCTTTCGTCGCTCCATAGGATCTTAGACCATTCCTCAACATTCCAAACAAAACAACGTCTCGCAAACGAAAGACGAGCTTGTCTATTCTTCTTCGATATTAGTGGTTTTTTACAATCGTCGTCTACCAAAGAGTTGTTCTCGATTAAGAATTCTACAGGCGGTCCATTCACTAAAATTAAGTCCCATGATTTCTTACATCGATAGCAGTTTTCCTTGGGTCTTTCTTCGCGATTCGAGATTTGTTTTTCGTGGACGACCACTTCCAGGTTTTCTTTCTACACTGTTTGTATTAATGTATTTGTTGTAAATATTCAAAATTGTTTTACGATCTACCCCAAACCAATATCGCGTAGAGATCGTCCCGATTGTTTGCCAACTTACTGTCTATGGATAGTTGCCTCTTAGGCATTGTTGAGTGGATTATAATGGAATTTAGTTTAAGATATTAAAGTAGAAAACAAATCTTGCAATCTTGTTCCTATAGTGCTGCATCATCCGTTTTATCTTAAAATCACTATTTCATTTTTTTTTTGTTAGATGGAAACTGGGGAATTTTCCATGGCCGGTACTGTATATGCGTAGAACGGGTTATCACTGCCACGGCATTCTGGTCGATCCGTAAGTATGTGTGTACTGATAAGCACTCCCAATAACCAGTGAAATAATACTGAATAAGTGTGCTTTGATACGGACGCTCGAGTTTCTGTGCCACCCTTCTACGTTGCTCACCGCACTGCATTGGAACTTGCCCCTCTTTGCCGACTCTTCCGATAAGTCTTTATATCATTGTGACTGGCACCATTTTAGGTAGAATATCTTTTATATTCTGATGTGAATTACAGCAAGCGCTAGAAAGTTTTCTCTCAAAATGTTGTAGAGTGCTTGTATTTTGAATCTCTTATCTTCTGCTAGAAGAGCTGCTTGAGTCTAAAGGATAAGCTCAGGATTTGCACGGTGCTTCTCCGACTGTTTCTAACGTATGGTATCCTGACTTGGTCCAGCACCGACAAATCGCCAGTTAAAAGACTCAGCACCTTCCAGAACCGGGTTCTCGAAATCATCGTCGTAGCGGTTGGGTTCGTGAGCAATGCCCAAATTTATAGAGATTTGAACAACCCACCTCTTCTGAGCGAATAAGCAATGGCGTTGGCCAAGGAAATTCTTCTGAGGACCTGTTGGTCGAAGAACCAGTTCTGGTGTAGAGAGTAGAAGAATCTTTTCGATGGCAGATTGTGTTAGAGGAACAGCGTTTTTAACAAGAATAAATTGCTAACGGACCCTTCCTCCAGCCATAGACAAAGCAGAAGTAGTATTTTGAATTATTTAACGAATTCTCTCGACTCCGTAACGGTGAGCAATCTTATGTTTCTTTTCTACGAGAGGTTGCTTATTTCCATCCCCTTGTAATTTTATTTTAAAAATCCTTCATCTTGACACAATCTGACATCTACCACACTTTCTATCTCATACCTTGAAGGGGTCGCATAATTCAGGACATACATTGAAACATACCAACAGGTGTACAAGTTTTTTTTTGTTTCCACTCCTTCGCTTCTCAGTTTTACCGCAAATTCAGGTAGTTTTTTCCCGTTTTCCCTCTTATATTTGTTATTCTAAAATAGCATCAAGAAATCAATACCGCTAATCCCCCTGAAAAGCAGTCCATGCGTATAAAACGTTGCTAACGCCGAGGGAATTCAATCCAGGAATCACTTTGATACCTTAATCTTTCAGTTGTCGCAGAAGTAGCGTACTCCGGGGTGACAAGCCTAAATTGGAAGTTCACCCCTAATACACGGGGTTTTGTTCGATATTAAATCGTTAAATAAGTTATCGCCGATGTGCGCTGAAGCTTTCCGCGTGATATGTAAATGGCATTGAATGTTCTCGAATTCATGGAAATAAATCTAATAGTAGTATTTAATTAAATTATTCTTATTACTTAGACCATATTCACAAACTGTTTCATTTTTTCCGTTTGTTTTTGTTCTCGATTTCCAAGGTTAGATGAACTTTCGCAAAGGAATAACTGTAGATCATTTACTAATTCGTATAATAACTGTTAAGGAGAGGAAGAAGTAATACTGCGAAATATTTTCAGATTAGTATGCAGTTTGTATATACCGGGTGTCCCAACAAGGGTAACGAGGTACGGTATTAGGGAAAGGGATGTACCTAGATATTTGAAACAAAAAAATTATTGAGTAAATCGGCTAAGAGAAAATGCTGGAAATTATTTTCGAGTTTCTGAAATGCCGTCCAGGGGGCGTAATTGCCATCCTGAAATTTAAACCCCGTTTTCTGCAAAATTTACTTAGATTAATGATAATCATAGTGAATACTATTTTAAAGCTGAGACAAATTAAAAATTTTTTTGTTAAATGCTTTTTGCTCTATCTCTGAAAAGAAAGTGATGGGGAGCGCTAGAATATTTTCGGAAATAAATGTCGATAACTCTAAAAAGGCTTAATGTATCTTAATAAACTTGGAGTCGTCAAAAAGGGAGTTTCCTAGACTATCAATTGAACTGTGAGTGAGGTGATTATGTTTGCTTACCTTGCCGCTAGATGGCGTTTTTTTTGACATAATCGCAAAAAAAAACTTATTGCAAAAAAATTAAATGCAATGATATCAGTTTTTTTACGTCATTACATAGTCAATCAAGAGCCTAACAAGCCAGTGAAAACCGCATCTCAATATCTTTATCCTAACCTAAGATATGAATAAATAAAATTGGCAAGTGATTTCTTAAAAAGTCCAAATAAGTTTCGCCATTAACATTATTATTAAAAAAATGGTCCTATAATTCGATCGCCTAAGATACCACACCAGACGTGAACTTCTCCAACGATTTTGATAGTTTAGCTCACGCATCCAATATGGATTTACTGGCGACCAATAATGCATATTATGCAAATTGACTCCTCGATTGCTTGAAAAAGCATCCCAAATAATAAATTAGCATTTTATTTGGTAAATTAGGAATAATAATTAGACATTAATAATAAACCTTAAAGTGGAAATGCTTCCCAAAATGTTTTTTTTTTGTATAAATTTCTTTATTCATATCTTAGGTTAGGATAAAGATATTGAGTTGCGGTTTTCACTGGCTTGTTAGGCTCTTGATTGACTATGTAATGACGTAAAAAAAGTGATATCATTGCATTAAATTTTTTTGCAGTAAGTTTTTTTTTTGCGATTATGTCAAAAACGCCATCTAGCGGCAAGGTAAGCAAACATAATCACCTCACTCACAGTTCAATTGATAGTCTAGGAAACTCCCTTTTTGACGACTCCAAGTTTATTAAGATACGTTAAGCCTTTTTAGAGTTATCGACATTTATTTCCGAAAATATTCTAGCGCCCCCCACCACTTTCTTTTCAGAGATAGAGCAAAAAGCATTTAACAAAAAGAAATTTAAGTTGTCTCAGCTTTAAAATAGTATTCACTATGATTATCATTAATATAAGAAAATTTGGCAGAAAACAGGGTTTAAAATTCAGGATGGCAATTACGCCCCCTGGAGGGCATTTCAGAAACTCGAAAATAATTTCCAGCATTTTCTCTTAGCCGATTTACTCAATAATTTTTTTGTTTCAAATTTCTAGGTACACCCGTTTCCTTAATACCGTACCTCGTTACCCTTGTTGGGACACCTGGTATACGTGCTATTACTATTAGCGTAGGATACCTGTGTAGAATTCTCTGAGACGTAGTCGAGTCGTAATGACTCGCCTTTGTTGTGCCAGCTTTATTAATCATATCGTTCAAAACAGACATTAAAAGCGACGCGGCTGACGAGATCTCTTTGTAGGCCGACTTCGGAATGGCTGCGTTATTCAGTTATGATTGGTTGCAATTAGTGCATACTCAAAATTTCGCCGCATTACGAAGTATTAGGGTTGTTTTTATGAAATCAAAACTCGAGGATTTTGTTATAAATTGGAGTTTTATTGCGGGCTATAAAACTTGAAATTACTCTATTTGGAAATGATTTAAAAGGATTAATTAGTAAAGGTTCCGCATTCGTGAAAGAATACGACGATGCGTTAAGACATAACCACAATACAGATCAAACCATGGTTCGGAGCGATTCGGAAAATTAGTCGGGAAACACACACATTAATCGAGAATTTATTACACTGAAGCAACCAACCTACGATCAAATGCAGATATGTATCCTGTAGCTCTGCACTCACTCTCCGAATAGTTCCGAAATTATTTTATTAATTCTTCTGCTTTTAAAGACTTTATTGTATTCCGAAATATTCTCCAAGAAGATTTAAAAGCATGTTCGTATCCACAAACTCGTTTGTTGGTACAATCAAAATTGTGTTTTCGAAAGCATCGACTGCTCCTTTCGATGACACAATTTACCCTTCATTTTTGGAAAGGTAAACAAATCGTTGTGACTTAAGCCAGGGCAATACGAAGGATGGTCATTATAGTAAGTGGTGTTTCGTCTAGATAAGAAATTAAAAGCAGGACTTTCGGCTGCTTCAATTGCTTATACGAGGGCGACCTGAAATGTGTCCGGAATCGGCAAGAGATGGCGCACGAAGGTTGAAATCGATTCATTGGTCAGCAAAGGCAATCTTTTTTATAGCAACTGTCAAATTTCAGACGTCTACTGTCAATATCGTAGTTGTTGTTTAAGAGTGTGTTTTGTGTAGCAAGCAAATGGATAGAATCGAATTTCGTGCAGTGATAAAACACTTCTGGATGCATGGGAAAGCAGCCATGGAAATTCGAAATATTTTGCTAGAGCGTCCTGACGGATCTACTCCCATCATTCTCGATCATCAGCTTCTTGGTGGGCGAGTTCAAACGTGGCCGCACAAGCACAAGTGACGAACCACGCAGTGGACGCCGAAAAACCGCTACCAACGATGAAATGGTCGACAAGATTCATGATGTCGTGTTAGCCGATCGCCGATTGAAGCTGAAAGAGATAGTAAAGACAACAGGCATCTCAGAGGAACGCGTTGGCTCGAAATTTTGGGCATGAATGGGTACCATGTTTGCTCACACCGGATGAGACTTGGATCCACCACTACATACCGGAGACCAAGAAACAGTCGAAACAGTGGACGTTTCCGGGAGGATCAGCTCCAAAGAAAGCAAAGACTAAAAATGTGAAGAGGCTGTTTAGTATGTTAAAAAATCTAAGGAAGGATTGAAGACAAAAGTGGGGTGGTATTAAAAATGGAAGAAAACATTGAATATAAATGGATGGAATGATAATACGATGAATGTAGGACAAAGGGAAATGAGTCAATACTAAACAATTTACAAGAAAGGAAATACTATACAGGTTTGGATCTTCCTTACTGCGTAATTGATACACAGAAAGCTTTCGATTCAGCCAATACTGAGGCAATATGGAACATATTAGAAAGACGTGTTGGTCAACAATTTATGACGATGAAGAATTTAGCCAGAACAAACGGAAGCCCTTTATTGTTTATAATTGCCATGGATGAGATACAAAAAACTGTCAGAAGGCAAACCAAGGGAGTGATGGTTGGATATAGGATTGTAAAACTACATTTAAGCTTGTCCAATATCACGTGGTAGTGGATGCACAAACTTCGCGATTCAATCTTTTCATATATTTTTCTTGGGCTTGCATTTAAAGATGAGACGGGCGGTGGAAAGTGCTTATTATATTAGACGGGAAGGCCAGAAGAAGTAAACAGACTGTAAGTTCTAGAACGCAAGATGTGTGATGAAGTGGAATTCAGTTTTAGAAAGGTGGATTATTGCCTAACACAGTCCTTTTCGAACCATGGAAACGTTAAAAATTATATTAAGAGGTTAAAATTGGTGGAGGAACTTTGGCTTTTTTCGATGGACAGGAAGAAAGGCCCACACATATACAGTGTAGACTCTTTAATCCGAACTCATCTTAATCCGAATATCCACTAATCCGGCTTGACGAATTTTCATTCATTTCCGTGATCCGAACAAAACTCTTTAATTCGCACAAAATGCGGTTTAATTCACGCTACATAATAGAAAGTATCGCTAGAAACAACACAATTACCATTACCAACAATGGTAATTTCCCGACAGTCTCAGGGAAATTACCATAAAAAAAAGACGCAATCTTCTCGTTTAGATTCTTTTTAGTTGAAATATCACTATTGCCGTGTCAATATGGAAAGGTCACGAAAAAGAAAACGTCACACTTTAACCCTGATGCAAAAAGTAGACATTAAAGACAGTAAATTTAAAAGATGTGGTACTTTTTATCGACTAAGCATGGCAAAGACCAGAACTGTTGAAAAAATCCTGGAAACCTGTTTGGTGGTCCGAATTAACAACGACTGAAGAAGAAAGATGTTGATTTAGTTGTGAACAATAAACAGAATGAAGAAGACCTTGACGAAGATGAATTACCATTAAGTAGGTACATTCCTTCCATCTAATAAATTGAAGGTTAGTGATGAGTTGATTGAAATCAAAGAAATGTTTGTAAAAATCGGCGAAACTGTGTCAGATCAGGATATACAGGAATGGGTAAAGGGGAATATGAAGATGGTACATTCCTAACTGAAGAAGAAATAATTGAAGTCATTTCTGATACAGAACATGAAGATGTTGGCAATTAAGAGAGCGATGAAGAAGACAAATGGGCAACAACTAGGAGTGATCTGATCAGGATCATGCTGGAGAGCAACAATAGTTCCAGCGGCACAGTTGTAGAAGAATGAGGCTGCATTACCCGCCATTGATATTTTGGTTCGGTGTCTATAAAGGATATTTCTTCTCAAAAAAGAATGCCAAATCCAAATTTTGTTATAGAGGCCTTTTAGGCTGCCACTCAAACTAGCCATATATAAATTTTCCACTTTGGTTTGTTAATGTAATGAAAAGTAATTAAAATGTTTCCGGAATCGGCAAGAGATGGCCCACGAAGGTTGAAGTGGATTCATCGGTCGGCGAGGCCAACCTCTTTCAGACATTTACTGTCAATAGTTGTTGTTTAAGAGTATGTTTTCTGTAGTAAGCAAATGGATAAAATCGAATTTCGTGCAGTGATAAAACACTGGGAAAACGGCCACGGAAATTCGAAATGTTTTGCTAGAGGTTCATGACGGATCTACTCCATCATTTTCGACCATCTGAGCGTGTTCAAACGTGGTCGCACAAGCGCAAGTGACGTCCCAAAAACCGCTAACAACGATGAAATGGTTGACAAGATTCATGATATCGTGTTAGCCGATTGAAGCTGAAAGAGATAGTAGAGGCAACAGAAATCTCAGAGGAACGCGTTGGCCACGATGGGTACCGCGTTTGCTCACAGCGGAGCAAAAACGAAATCGGGGAAATCATTTGGGAGAGGATTCAACGCAATTCATTCGTGCTTTCGTAACTGTGGATGAAACTTCGATCCACCACTACATAACGGAGACCAAGGAACAGTCCAAGCAGTTCCGGGCTTTTCCGGGTTAATCAGCTCCGAAGAAAGCAAAGACCGTTCCATCGGCAGGAGAGATCATGACGACCATTTTTTTGGGATTCCCAAGGAAGGACGATCACGGGGCAATACTACAACGATTTATTGACACGATTCGATGCAGTATTAAAGGAGAAACGAAAGAATTAGCCTTTCATCCTCCATCGTCACCAGACATAGCCCCCAGCGACTTTAGCGAAATTAATGTTAAACAATTTTGAAATTAAAACTCTCCAAGAATGGTGACTGGCTTCAAAATCTTCACTTGGTTAGAGTTGACGAGAACCGATGTAGGAATTACTTAATTAATAGGTCCGTGAAGTTGGCACCACAAAGTGGTCAAAAATCGACAAAAATGCTAGAAAGGATTGACCATTTATTGACCACTATTGACCATCAGCGATTTCAATTGACCACCTCTTGTTTAGGCTACAGCCGCTATACCTATATTTTGGGGTCTAATGGCGAAAATGCTAAAATTAGCCAATATAGACATTTTGTTCATCGGATACGATTGACCATCGTTTGACCATGTTTGACCACCAAATAATTTTTTTGAAAACTTAAAAATATTCGCAAAAACGAAACAAACAAGTTCATATCTCCAATGAAATGACATCAAACCCAGATAATGTTATAACCTCTTGCGTCGCATATTTCACAAATTTCGAGAGGTGGTCAAACGCCGAAAATAATATTGTCTCGTGTCTCTAGACCACACAAAACTGAAAATTATCGTTTGACCACCCTCCGGTTAAATTTTATCCAGATCAGAGGCAACATTTGTTACAAGATATAGCCAAACATCTTTAGTTCGCCTCTCATAGCTCAAAATTCTCCGTAAATCAAATTTTGGTGGCAAATGTTTAACAATTTATAATAATAATAATATATATAATATAATTGCGTATATAGGTATTATACAACTAGGCTTTATTTCCTTTTTTTATTTTCTGAACTTTTGATAATTTCTTACACATATCGTTATGTATTTCCCAGACTCCTGTTGCCTCTGATCTGGATAAAATTTAACCGGAGGGTGGTCAAACGATAACTTTCAGTTTTCTGTGGTCTAGAGAGACGGGACAATAAGTTCTATTATTTTCAGCGATTGACCACCTCACAAAATTTGTGAAAAATGCGAAAAACTTTGAAACTGTTATACGTAACTTTAAGATCGGATAAAATTTAACCGGAGGGTGGTCAAACGATAACTTTCAGTTTTCTGTGGTCTAGAGAGACGGGACAATAAGTTCTATTATTTTTAGCGTTTGACCACCTCTCAAAATTTGTGAAAAATGCGAAAAACTTTGAAACTGTTATACGTAACTTTAAGATCGGATAAAATTTAACCGGAGGGTGGTCAAACGATAACTTTCAGTTTTCTGTGGTCTAGAGAGACGGGACAATAAGTTCTATTATTTTCAGCGATTGACCACCTCACAAAATTTGTGAAAAATGCGAAAAACTTTGAAACTGTTATACGTAACTTTAAGATCGGATAAAATTTAACCGGAGGGTGGTCAAACGATAACTTTCAGTTTTCTGTGGTCTAGAGAGACGGGACAATAAGTTCTATTATTTTTAGCGTTTGACCACCTCTCAAAATTTGTGAAAAATGCGAAAAACTTTGAAACTGTTATACGTAACTTTAAGATCGGATAAAATTTAACCGGAGGGTGGTCAAACGATAACTTTCAGTTTTCTGTGGTCTAGAGAGACGGGACAATAAGTTCTATTATTTTTAGCGTTTGACCACCTCTCAAAATTTGTGAAAAATGCGAAAAACTTTGAAACTGTTATACGTAACTTTAAGATCGGATAAAATTTAACCGGAGGGTGGTCAAACGATAACTTTCAGTTTTCTGTGGTCTAGAGAGACGGGACAATAAGTTCTATTATTTTCAGCGATTGACCACCTCACAAAATTTGTGAAAAATGCGAAAAACTTTGAAACTGTTATACGTAACTTTAAGATCGGATAAAATTTAACCGGAGGGTGGTCAAACGATAACTTTCAGTTTTCTGTGGTCTAGAGTGACGGGACAACAAGTTCTATTATTTTCAGCGTTTGACCACCTCACAAAATTTGTGAAAAATGCGAAAAACTTTGAAACTGTTATACGTAACTTTAAGATCGGATAAAATTTAACCGGAGGGTGGTCAAACGACAATTTTCAGTTTTGTGTGGTCTAGACATACGAAACAATAAGTTCTATTATTTTCAGCGTTTGACCACCTCTCAAAATTTGTGAAAAATGCGAAAAACTTTGAAACTGTTATACGTAACTTTAGGATCGGATAAAATTTAACCGGAGGGTGGTCAAACGACAATTTTCGGTTTTGTGTGGTCTAGAGACACGAGACAATAAGTTCTATTATTTTCAGCGTTTGACCACCTCTCGAAATTTGTGAAATATGCGACGCAAGAGGTTATAACATTATCTGGGTTTGATGTCATTTCATTGGAGATATGAACTTGTTTGTTTCGTTTTTTCGAATATTTTTAAGTTTTCAAAACAATTATTTGGTGGTCAATCATGGTCAAACGTTGGTCAATCCTATACTGCACCAAAATTTTAGAGTTTGCAGTAAAAAAAAAATCGAAAAAAATTTTTTTTTGAAAATTTTGAAAATGTGAAGGGTGGTCAAACATGGTTGAACGATGGTCAATCGTATCCGATGAACAAAATGTCTATATTGGCTAATTTTAGCATTTTCGCCATTAGACCCCAAAATATGGGTATAGCGGCTGTAGCCTAAACAAGAGGTGGTCAATCGAAATCGCTGATGGTCTATAGTGGTCAATAAATGGTCAATCCTTTCTAGCATTTTTGTCGATTTTTGACGACTTTGTGGTGCCAACTTCGCAGACCTTTAATTAATCAGTAGTAGTAGTTAGATTAGAATGTTTTTCACTCTCCAATCATCTCTTTGTTCACTTTTATCATTGTAGGTATCGCTGACGTATTATATAAATCCAACTTAATGAAGCAATGAAATCGGAGGATACAGCCTGTATTTAATTCTCCTTTTATCGCCATATTTATATTCCCCGTTTACGCACATCACCGAATCCAGATCGGATCTCTCCTTTCCGCTTTTATGATTCCTGCAGTAACGACGGATACTGCGTAAAAAAAATAATAATAATAAGTCGCTCACCTTTAGCAGTCAAAGGAAATAAATGTTAAATTGATCGTGTTTTCTTTATGATCGCTTTACGTCGATATATATAAGGAAAACGTATAATATAAAAGAATGTTATAAATATTTCCTTTATACGGGGTATAGGTATAACCGACTTTGACATGTTTGTGATCTCTTTCCTCTCTCTCCCTCTCTCTTACATTTTTTTTCTTTTTAGTAGTGATGGAGGTATTCTGCAATAACGCGACGTCAAACTCAATAATAAAAATCGACGTTAAGAGGGCAGCTTTCGTTTCACCGTGCGATCAGCCATATTCCATATCAGTTTGCCGTGGTATTCTCTTTTAAATTAAAAGGAAAATGTCGAATCGATAACGCTAAACGCGTTTGATCTTCGTCGAAACGAGCTCTATTCACAGTTAATATCGCTTACGATGCTAACAAAAAAAAGAACGTACCTATCTACTTAAAAAAATCGATTAATGAAACGCCATCTATCGGTGTATAGTTACAAATCCCCTTTTGACATATAGTAAGTTGTCAATTTCGAGGCAAATGATAATGTAATCATAAAATTAATGATCACGGGGGACTCGAGGCTCTATTTTTAGATAATTATAGGAGTTTTTTTATGTTCTATGTTCGTATACGCAACCTTTTCAAGTCACCTGTCACGCGAAGAAAATATCTACACCCACCGACCGAGTAAATAGGGCAGCTAATATTTCAGTGGAAATTCCTGAGTTTTGTCGCTGTTTTGCTACGATGTCTGTATAAAGTAATTGCGTAATCTTCATAGCAGTGCACTCTACATACACTACATTAACGCAACTGCAGGGGTCCATGACCATCTATTATAATATGAAGATGTAAATAATTAGCAGTAATTACTGAGATAGTACGCAGATGTTCTGTGTTAAATTATATTTATCATACACTTCGAATACGTCTTGGGAAAAGCATTCTCACTGTTGGCATCTTCATCAGGCATTTCATTTCTTAGCAAAAATGCGCATAAGTTATTGTTTCCACCTCTTTTTGGTCCTCTTCGTACACTCGACACATCATCCTTGTTACTCAAGCGGCATTCTGCTTTTAGAAAGTCCGAAGATCTGTTCTATCTTTCTATGCGTTGTGAATATGGTTCTAATGTTGTTGATACTGTACTTTTGACATCAATAAGCAACGTTTTGTGAGAAGGCTCTTCTTCATTTTTTTTCTGTATTGTAGTGGGACTAGTTGCAGCGGTTTCTGAAGCTGTATAATTTATCTGACTATCGTAATCCTTGCTGTGTAATTTGTGAACGTAAATGTGCTTAATAGTCCGGTTACATCACTATCTTGCTTTTTATAAGGTACGGATGAACCCTGGTTTGTTCAAAGATCAATATGGGGATTCATCATTGCCCAAGACATTAATAAAATAATTTGGCCGTCCAAAAATTTGCACCACTCTCGAAAACATTAATGCCATTCGAGACCTTGTGACAGATCGTCGACTGACCATAGCAGAAATTCAAAAAAAAAATGGGAATAAGCTGTGTTAGTGTTCAAGTCATCATTAGGAAAAAACTTCACTTTCGAGAAATTTCGGTAAGATACATGCTTAGGCTCTTGAATGAAGATCAACGAACTGTTCGTTTTGAAATTTCTCAAAGGCTGCTGATACGTTACGGAGCAGAAGTCTGCGGGGCTGCGGGTGAAGTTCTGGCAATAATGTTTTGAGCTTATGAAGTATGTTATTGACTTTCCTTGTGTTCGAGCCACCTATCGGTCCAAAAGACGGGGATGTCCGCCTCTATACAACTGCTCAAACATACCTTTCATATAGTGTAGACATTGACTGCCCTTATAATCGAATGTAGGCTTTTACGGCCGTTGTTCCATAAACGATGTATCTTTCGGGTGTTGCCGTGGTCGTTGTAACAAACTTGACGTTTCGCTGCTCATACTGTCAACTTCTTCAGAAGTTCTGTAAAAGCTGTCTTTAGAGAACTTCTGAAGAAGCAGCGAAACGTCAAGTTTAGTACAACGACCATGGCAACACCCGAAAGATACGTCTTATTGATGTCAATCATGACTATCACATTGACAATAAAATTGAAAGCTGGTTCATGATGTGTCGATTTAGTTAAAATTTTGTTATATATTATCTATCATCTAAATCTGGAGGGGATGTGGGATAAACTAGGCCTTTTAAGGTATCACCCGAGAAAGAAATACAAATTTATTATATCAGCAGAAGGGGCTGGCACCATTTTGCCCAATATAAAGGGTGGCCCATAATGTAGAGACACATTTTGAAGTCTAATAACTTTGCCTTTGAAAAACCTATAGGTAAGTTTTTGGTGTTGTTCGATAGAAAAAGTCAAAAAGTTTCTTTGTATTAAAAAAAAAAATACAGGGTGTACCAAAGTATAAAAATTGTAATCAAAAGTCAAAAAATTACTAAGTAAAGTGACTTTCTGTATACTACTATTTTTTTGAAGTGTAACCATAGAGATTTATAACTGTCTAATAGACAATATCGTACTGACGTTTTCGAAAAATAAATAATCTCGCTCATCATCGCGCTTTTATTGTTGAAAATTTCTTGAAAAATAACGAGTCTATTGCCGTTACTCGGCGCCAGTTTCGCACAAGATTTAATTTGAATTCTCCGTGTAGAAACACAATTTTAAAATGGGTTGGTCAATTTAGAACCACAGCATTATCTCTGAAGAAGAAACTTGCAGGTAGGCCTATTTCAGTTAGAATACCTGCAAATATTGAAAGAGTTCAAGCTGCATTTTTAAGAAATCCAAAGCGATCTGCAAACAGACAATCTCAAACACTAGCACTCTCAAGAACTAGCCTGCAAAGAATATTGCATAAAGATTTACGCTTAAAACCATATAAAGTTCAACTTGTGCAGGAGCTAAAGGACACCGATTTTGCAGCCAGGCTTGCTTTTTCTAACCATTTTTTAGAGCTTTTAGAAAACAATGCTGATTTGTCCGAACATTTATTTATGTCTGATGAAGCACATTTTCGTATGTGTGGCTACGTAAACAAACAAAACTCTCGTTACTGGTTTCAAGAAAATCCGAGAAAAATACACCAAACTCCTCTTCATAGTCATAAAGTTACTGTTTGGTGTGCAGTGTCAGCACAGGGAATTGTGGGACCTTATTTTTTTGAGGATGAAAATGGAAAAAATATCACGGTAACTTCGGAACGTTATGTGAACATGTTGGAAACCTTTTTTCAACAAGAGTTGCGGCACTTTCCTGAAAACATGTGGATTCAGCAGGACGGCGCCACATGTCATACTGCCCGCGCATTCATGAATGTCCTGCGGCAAATGTTTCCAGTACGCCTGATTTCAAGGTTTGGTGATCTCCGGTGGCCCCCAAGGTCATGTGATTTAACACCCTGTGATTTTTGGTTACGGGGCTATTTAAAATCCAGGGTTTACATCATTAATCCGCAAAATATCGACGAATGAAAAGAAAATATTCGAACAGAAATTCTGAATATTTCTCCATTAATGTTGCATAATGCTATGCGAAATATGGTGTCTAGAGTAGAAGAATGTTCAAGAAGAGAAAGTCATCATCTTTTAGACACAATTTTTAAAAATTAGGCTAGTTATTACGTGCTTAGTTAGTTTCTCTTGTTATTAAATTTATTGAATTCCATATTTTGATTGAAACGTTTTTATTACTTTTGATTACAATTTTTATACTTTGGTACATCCTGTATTTTTTTGCAATACCTATAAATTTTTCAAAGGCAAAGTTATTAGACTTCAAAATGTGTCTCTACATTATGGGCCACCCTCTACGTCTCAGCAAAGCCTTCACCAAGACATTCTCTAACTTACCCAAGAAAAGAGAGAAGGGCTGCTTCATTTTGCTGCCACCATATTGTTAGTTCTTCGTTTAAGATTATTAAGTTTTGAATTTGCAATGATCTAAATTCTAGGAATATAAGTAAAGGGTAA
The DNA here is from genome assembly GCA_023690525.1 of Holotrichia oblita. Lineage (NCBI taxonomy): Eukaryota > Metazoa > Arthropoda > Insecta > Coleoptera > Scarabaeidae > Holotrichia > Holotrichia oblita. The sequence goes on along the minus strand of CM043018.1, from coordinate 147,472,242 downwards.
TAAATACGCTTACTGGATACATAAATACTTCAAACTCCGCAGGTTTGGAAATGATGGGGACGATAATTGCATCTATTGTGGGCTGATAAACACGATAGAGCATACCGCATTCGTCTGTGACAAGTTGGACGAAGCAAGAAGTGCCCAGTTGAAGACCGGATGTCAAATAATCGCAGATACACTAGTCAGGCTGATGACGCAGTCTGCGGAAAACTGGCAAACTATCCAAAGCATGATCAGGAAAATATTGTGTAAAAAAGAACTAGACGAACGGCAAAGACAGCAAATGGAGGCAGGAGAACAGGATGCATGAGAGTAAATGTATTGAGCCATTCCTCTATTCAGGTAAGTATCGTCCATTTTAAATGATAAAAATTAAAAAAAATCGACGATGGACACGCTCTAATGACAGCATATCACTCGTATACACTGGATACCTGATCAAGGAAGCATATTCAAGTTTACTGAGGACATAAGCACCGTAAAGTGACTTCAAAAGCGACATATCCTTGAAGTATTTGGATATGCGAAAGATAAAATTAATAACGTGTGACTTAAAGCTAAGGGAAGAATCCAAGCTAAAGCCCAGATCCTTAATTTCAATTTTAGTTGACAATATATTTTCGCCAATGCGATGAGACAGTAGGTCCAATGGCAATGATCTTGTGTATGACACAACACAACATTTATCAACATTCAATTTAAGTTTAAATCGAGTGCATTATGCAACAAGATTATCGAGGTTATCCTGCAAAGCTTCTACGTCAGCAGCACATGTAATTCGAGAAAATATTTTTATATCATCGACATAAGCCAAAATATGACAATTCATTTGGAGTAATAGATCATTATTAAATAGTATAAATAAGAGAGGTCCTAAGTTAGAGCCTTGGGGAACACCCGACGTAAGCACAAATTCGTTCGACGAGTAGCCATTGTACATAACATAACATTTTCTATTTGTTAGGTATGATCTAAGTAAATTTGTACCAGAAGGCACAAGGCCAAAGGAAGATAATTTATAAAGAAGAATGTCATGGTCGATACGGCGCACATCTAAAACCTCACAGATGAACTGTGACAACGTGGCCAATTTCGTAGCAGTAGATTTACCAGGGAGGAAGTCATGTTGGTTAGAAGATATAAAAGAACGTGTATTGGTCTAGATCTTGGAATACAACACTTTTTCAGAGTTTCGAAAAATTTGAAATTATAGAGATAGGACGATAATTCGAAACCAAAGATCGATCGCCTTTCTTATGTACTGGGACAACTCTTGTTCGCTTCCATCTATCAGGAAATACACAAGTCGAAATAGAGAGATTAATAATTATTTTAAGAGAAAAAGCAAATATGTATCAGCAATCGCGAATTAAGAAGCTTGGTATGCCATCATCGCCTGTTGTACAGTTCTTGACAAACTTAGCCATGCATTTAATTAATTCTTCCTCTGTTGTATTTGAAAATGAGTAGGGAAGCAAACGCCTCTTAGTATGCAGAAATTGCCACAATTTAGATGGATCAGTTTTAACAGCGATCTCAGCATCAGCCAGGTAGGAGTCTTGCTGCGCTGCTGGTTGGGAGGCAAAGTGAGGTCAGATAGGTTAAAGTCACTAGCTAAGATAAATGTGGGAAGGAGAAGAAGCTCCAAAGCAGAAGCAAACAGCTCCAAATCTTCGACAGAAGTATTAGGCAAGCTTAGGTTAGGAAATATAACAGAGCTTTATTAGAATAATTATTTGAATTGTTGCTTTTAGGAGATAATAAAGTCTCATACATACATATGTGTATATTTGTATACATGAAAAAAAAGCGACATGTTAAGTATCACGATCTTATCTAAAGCAAATAATCACTCGAGGTAATGAATGTAAAACGGACAGATCAATACAATACAGTGATAAGATATCACATTTCACGTGGATAGCTGAGTAATATAGGAAGTAAAACCGATAATTTTGGTTTTATTTTATTTTCATTGCAAATCTTCCTTAGATGATCAGGTATACTTTAACATTCATTCCATTCTCGAACCTTCTAGCATTAATATGAAATTATTTAGATGAGATGCAGCATATAATCGATATCGAATAGCTCCTGCGGGTGCTGCTTCAGACAGCTAGGAAACGAATTGACACGTTTTGTAAAGGTTGTGCCAAATGCCAATATATTTCAGTTACGTCGAAGCTATTTCTAAAATGTGTTTGTCTAGAACGTCGAGTGAAATTGAAAAGAAACATTTCAGTTTTGCGAATGTCGCAATAATATGAAACAAGTCTCACAGAACTCAATTTCCATTTCAGTTTAATTCTTTCTGAAATTCATCCCCGTAAGCATCATTAACAAGTCTTAAAATAAGTAAGTTGCATGTACGCTTTCACGAGCACGATTACGCTGAATTACAATGCCGCCAACTTAAAATTCACGTTAAGAATGGAAGCTGTGTACGGGCAGAACTTGAATGGGGGAGAAGACGAAGTTGTGAGCGATCTGCGTTTTAGGAATGACACACACACACATACACGGGTGAGAATACCGAGTTCTGGGTCAGAAGGGTGGAGCCAAAGGCGCTTCGAGATCGATAACCAGGCGAACGCGTTGTACTTACCAGCCATTTAAACTTCGGTTGATATGTGTGTATGCCAATACCATCTTTATTTGCTGTTGTTTTTTTTCTCTTTTCCATCCCACCCTCTCCCCTTTCCCCCCCTAACCCCACCCCCTGGTTCTAGTTTCCTTTTTCTGTATTACAAGTTCTCGCTATCGAGAATTTCGCGCCTCCCTTAAAGGTGAATGATAAAGGGAAATAATGTGATCGAATAAAACGGAGCTGTCATGTGAGATACGGTTTCAATTTGTCGAGAAGTTGTAATGAGATTTGCCGGGATGTTGGATTGAGAAATAGTTATTGTTTAGAGTTACGGTAGTTTAAAACCCTTACCACGATTTTGACAGCAGCTGTCAAAATATAAACCAATTTTTTTTGATGAAAAAATCTTAAAGCTGAGCTCAAAATTGTCGTTGACAACAAGTAAATAGCATTGGCCACCTTCATGGATATTGAGGGAACCAATAAGAGCAGCCGTCGCTAAAGTCTGCAACGATGCCAGGATAAGAAACAATCGACTATAGAGGCAATCGTGATGTCATATAGAGACATGCAAATCTCACTTGGAGCAGGTAGAGAACAAAGTCGTGTGGTGTGGGTGTTCTGGGCCTGTACAGTAAAAACTTGGAGTGTTTGCGTATCTTGACCCAAAGAAAAAATATTATATGTTTCGGCTAAGCTGCAAAGTGGACTGTCGAAGGGTTGCAGACAAGTGAAAAGAGGCGATGAAAAACTTGATGATATGATTGATATTGACGAATCTGATAAAACCTAAATAAGGAAAATGACTCTTGCAGAGAAGTAGATGATTAGATTAGATGATACTTTAATAAATAAGGGGATGGTGCCACGGGAGTCCCGAAAAAATTATATTGGGATCGGTGCCAAGTCATCAGCAGCCGACCAGCATTGCTCCTACCAAAATGGTGTCGTTAGTACCAGACACTGCCGCACTTCTGGGATCCAAATAAGCGCGAAAACACTCTTCTGTGTGTAAAAACTGTTAGAATACAACGGAATCTCCTTGCCTCCATAGCATGAGCTTGGAACTTGGTTGGTCGCCATAGATGGTCGTAAACCGATTTGGTCTTATTACCACGTTTCTGAACGGTGCCAAAACGCAAAAACGTCAGTTTTTTTTCGTAACGAGCACGTCTAGAGACGTCAAAGTGTTATTGCGAAGAATCCTTTATGGATAGGATTTATTTTGAAGCTAAGCTTAACCCAGGTTAATCAAACACTAAAAGCATTATTTCGCCCACAAAACATCACACACTCAATACAAAACCGTCATGCTTCAACAGCAAAACTGTTATTATTTTTATGCCCAGTGTTTAGTTGGTGAAATACTGCTTTTGATGTTTATACCAAGAATTAATCTTTGTTTCTTTCTGTGGCATTTTCCTCCTTAATAGAGCTTCGCTAATTGATATATTGGGTGCTGTATTTTTGAGACAAAAGTCTGATCTACTTGTATTGTGGATACGCTTCTGGAATTAACCAAACCACCCCACAAGGGTAATGTTGAGCGCGTTTGGGGAGCCTATCTTATGAAGTTCTACAAAGTATCTTAGGAAGACTGGTGGTGAATTTTCCAGTTATGGTAGTATGGAAGGTCTTTCTAAAGGATCAAGTCTACCTGGCTCCACTCCCTGCTAACCTACTCTGGTTCAGATAAACGATTCGAATTGTTGTTATTATTGTCATCACTCCAGACATGTTTTTGCAAACTGACAGCCAAATCGATTGTTGAAGAACACTATTGATTACACAGGTCTGCGGTGATGAAATTGTTTAAAAAAAAATTGAGTGATTCTTGTGGCACTTTCTGCGCTGATTACAGAAAAAATAGTAAAAAAATTCCATCACCCTTTGTTTACCCAAAATCACACATTAAATTTTTACTATTAAGGATTTTATATAATACGCATTCTTTGTGAACTAAATCTAATTATAATATTTTTAGTTAAATGAGTTATTTTAAGAAAGTAACCAGCCTAAATTTAGGTTGGCAACATGGACAGCCTGTCTTTTGTTAAAGGACTGTACAGTAAAACTGGTAGAATCCGGTTCATACTAGATTTGTTGCCAGTATACTGTCTTTGTCAGTATTCAATCTCTGTTTGCTCAGTTGTTTCCACTCCAAGGTCAAGTTATTGTCAGTGTACAGTGAACACTTTATCACTGTTTCTTCGTCAGGTTTAGTTTTGTGATTTGAAATGGCTTCTAGAGATTGTGTGAACTCTCCTGATAGTTTCTGCTACATTTGTGGAACTTATACTGTTAAAAAGCAGCAGAGAAACATTTCTGACTTTGTTAAAAAGTTTGACTTTGCCTACTTTGGTATGAAACTGGAGGATCAACAATGGGCCCCTCACAAAGTGTGTACTGTTTGTATTGAAGAACTGAGCTTGCAATACCTATGGTTTGGAGAGAACCTGAAAATCACAATGATTACTGTTACTTTGCTCTTACTGTGTGCAAGGTTTTAATTGGAAGTGTTTCAAGGGAGTGATGACTATGATAATGATAGGTAGGTACTTATGTGCCCACCTACAATGAGCCAAAACTCTTCATGCAGTCGGAACTAAACGATTTGGTTAGACACTTAGGCCTTCCAAAGAATTCAGTCGAGGTATTAGGCTCGAAGTTGAAAGAAAAACATTTGTTGGCTCCTAGTACATGCTTCTCTTGGTACAGAAGTAGAGAAAAAGAATTTGAGTGCTTTTTCTCTCGAGAGAGTGATCTTCTTTTTTGTACTAACGTTCCTGGGTTAATGGAGACATTCAATATAAAATACGACCCCGGAGAATGGAGACTTTCTATTGATTCCTTTAAAAGAATTCTGAAAGCTGTTCTTCTTCACAATAGCAACCAATATGCATCTGTACCAGTAGGACATTCAGTTTATTTGAAAGTTATGAGAACCTCGAATTGGTACTTAACAAGGTTAAGTACTCTGTTTATAAGCTGACTATTTGTGAGGATTTGAAAGTGATCTCTATGTTACTAGGGCAACAAAGAGGCTACACAAAGAGAGTCTAGTGGATTCTAAAACGATTCTACTTTCGCCGCTTCACATTAAGTTGGGACTGATGAAACAATTGGTAAGAGCATTGTCTAAAGAAGGAGATTGTTTCAGATATCTCTGTGAGCAGTTTCCCGATCTCTCTGAGGGCAAAACATAAAGAAGGGGTATTTGTTTGTCTTGATATAAAGAAACTTATAAAGGATGAAATCTTCGAGTTGAAAATGAAAGACCAGGAAAGGAAAGCATGGAAGTCTTTTAAATTAGTAGTAACTGGCTTCCTAGGATATAAAAAATACCCAAATTACAGGAATATTGTTGTCAATCAGCACCAAAAACTACGTAAAATTTAGTTATTAAAACCGAAACAATTAAAAAAAAATTTTTTGCAGGCCTGTTTTATTTTTAACAGAAGTTTAAATGCAGAACGATACTTGAACCTATTGAGGATTGCCGTAAAAAATTCTGAACAATCTGCCTTTAAAGATAAAAATGCTAGATCTTTGGAATTAGCCAGCATAGTCTTTGGATCTCACACCTCTGGACTTTGACCTTGAATAAGACATCGAGAAGGTTATAATATCCTCTATAACCCTCGCTGGTCTGGTGGCATAAAGGTCTAGAAAGTTGCCTGGCTAGGCATCACGGGAGCCATGTATTAGACATCGATGGCAGCCATAGAGACCATTCTTGGTACAGTTGATGTAGTGTTCAGAAGCAACTCTACGGATCTATAGGGAACAATGTTCACCCCCTACATTTTTAGGGGATGAATCAACAGATGGTATCGCTATCCCTAAAGGTATATACGATCTCGTACATTTCTTTCATGGGGGGTTGGTTTGTGGATGCTTCGAAAACGTTGAGGAGATTTTGAACCGTCTGAATCGGTAGGAATTCTTATCTGAGAGCACTGCAAGCTGTCAAGTTCGATTCTGAGGTGGTAGGCCATTTTGGACGAGTTGCCTTTCCACCTTTGATGCTTGTGCGTATGAAAATGAGAGCAAGTTGTCTCAACGCTCATCGTAAAACACCCTGTATATGTATGCACATCCAAAAATATTAGGAATTAAATACGAATGTAAATGAGTCAGCTTAAAGCACGAATGAAATGAAAGTCTCTCCCTCTACGTATATAGGGGGGTAAGAAATAGAAGATTATACCATGAATGTATGCGGTTATTAAAGCTCATTTATCTTCTTGCTTCATAAATATTACAAAATCCTCGGTTCTCAACATGTAATATCGCTGTGCTGCATATATAATTCAACTGTTTATTGAGCTTTGCGTTTATTTCAGATAAAAGGGGGCTTCATTATGCCTTCATCCCTATACATGTAGTGTTCGCATTGTATAAGACCCAGAATTCAGGAAGAAAGGGCAAACAGTTAAAATTCACGTTTTGTCTGCAGTTTACGTTAGCTTGGCCGGGATACTAAAAATTTCAAAATTAAAATCCGTCATTCCAGAACGCCAGTAATTTAGTTTAGTGTTCTCTATCCTTTTCTTTCCTCGTTTTGGGAAATAATGTAAGAGGGACACGTTGAGTTTTTCTTTTTCTCTTATCCTTCTGTAGTATGCGTGTCTCCAAGTGTATATTCAAAATACTCTTATCTAAGGGAGGAGGACTAACGTTTCATAAGAATTTTTCGCATATTTCTTTATGGTGACGGAGGAAATATAAAGACGTTGAATTTTTATCCTCGAATTTATTCCAAGTACGTTTTATAACGAGGGCTGAAATCACTGAGACGATTTCGAGTGGTTCTCCGCGGTGGCAGAACGAAGAAAGTTGATGCAGGAAAAGGGCAGGAGAAACCGAAAGGTTTTTTTTTTGATTTAATATAGTTAACGTTCGTGCCTTTTGTGAGATCAAGTTGTTGGAAATATAAATTTTGTTTAAATTATATGCCAATTTATTCGAACGCCACTGGGATACTAAAATTTCTTTTTTCTTCCTTTTTTTATTTTATAAAAAAAAATTTCTTTGTCTTCGTCAAAGCTACAGTCGATAAAATTGTGAAAATTAAAAGTTGTTTTTAAAGTTTGCGCGTTTTTTCGTGATTAAAATAACATCAAAATTATCTGCATAAAAAGCGTTCTCTTACCTGAAGTTATAGAGCATCTAATTAATTATCAGTTACATAATATGGGAAACGTTTATTGTATTTTTAATGATTACGATGTTTAGTTTAAACGCAATATTAAATAAGTGTTGGAGATAATTAAATGTTTAACTTACTTAATCCAGGAGCTGTTTATAATATTTGAGTTGTATTGTAATTACCTGTAACAAAAACAACCTCATTAATTAATGCAACAAAGATATAAAACAAGTAAACATTTGGTACAAAATAAATGCATTTTAAAGCGCAGGTAGAAACGCTTTAAAATGCATCAACTATTTATTAAAATAACGTTTTCAAATTTGACGTAACTATTAAAAAACTTCTGACAGGTGCCAAATTTTGACATTTGACAGTTGTGAAATTATGAACTCACTTTTTCAAATTTGTCTGTTGTAAGTGTCAAAACAATTCTGTCACCTGTCAAATCGTAAATACAGCAATCTACTTCAGATTTGATAATTGCAACTGTCAAACAGCCATCTTGCTGATATAAAGCTGTCCAGCCAGTCATTTTTTTACAATTTTATCTGTCGTTTATTTCAACAAATCTCTGACAATTGCCAAATTCTTTTCAAATTTGACAATTCTGACAGCTACAAACTTATAAATACAATAATTTATTTTAGATTTTTTTTACTGTTGTTTACATTTGACACTTTAAAATTGTAACATTTTCTACAATTTATTTCAGATTTTAATATTGTATCTGTCAAAATAGATGTGACTGTTGCAAAATAGTGAAACCGTTTTTTATAATTGTTATCGTAAGTCTCTGGCAGCTCCCAGGTGGTAATTTGATGCAAATATGATAATTATTATCGCTGTCAAATTGTTAAACTTGTAGAATCATACAATTCTGATTGCTGCCAAAATGAATAATCCCTAATTTATTTCGAATTTGATAATTATAGCTGTCAAATTGCTAAAATTGTAGAATCATTCAATTCTGACAGTTGTCAAAGTAGAAAATCCGTATTTTATTTCAAATTTGATAATTATAGTCGTCAAATTGTTAAAATTGTAGAATCATTCAATTCTGACGGTTGTCAAAGTAGAAAATCTGCAATTTATTTCAAATTTGATAATTATAGCTGTCAAATTGTTAAAATTGTAGAATCATTCAATTCTGATTGCTGCCAAAATGGATAATCCGTAATTTATGTCAAATTTGATAATTATATGGCTGCTCTTCGGTTCTCGGGTTCTCTGCCGTGTAGAAAAGTTGTGGCACTTAACGTTTCGATCATCTTGTCGTGATCTTCTTCAGAAGTGAAGTGTGTGTGAAGTGAAGAAGATCACGACAAGATGATCGAAACGTTAAGTACCACAACTTTTCTACACGGCAGAGAACCCGAGAACCGAAGAGCAGCCATCAACAGCGGCCGTGAAAGCCTGAAGACTACATTGATAATTACACTTGTCAAATTCTTAAAATTGTAGAATCATTCAATTCTGATTGCTGCGAAAATGGATAATCCGTGATTTTTGTCAAATTTAATAATTATAGTCGTGAAATTGTTAAAATTGTAGAATCATTTAATTCTGACAGTTGTCAAAGTAGAAAATCTGTAATTTATTTCAAATTTAATAATTATAGCTGTCAAATTGTTAAAATTGTAGAATCATTCAATTCTGACAGTTGTCAAAGTAGAAAATCCGCAATTTATTTCAAATTTGATAATTATATCTGTCAAATTGTTAAAATTGTAGAATCATTCAATTCTGACAGTTGTCAAAGTAGAAAATCCGCAATTTATTTCAAATTTGATAATTATATCTGTCAAATTGTTAAAATTGTAGAATCATTCAATTCTGACAGTTGTCAAAGTAGAAAATCCGCAATTTATTTCAAATTTGATAATTATATCTGTCAAATTATTAAAATTGTAGAATCATTCAATTCTGACAGTTGTCAAAGTAGAAAATCCGTAATGTATTTCAAATTTGATAATTATAGCTGTCAAATTGTTTAAAGTTGACAAAGTAGAAAATCCGTAATTTATTTCAAATTTGACAGTTGTAGCTATCAAAATGCACCTGACAGTTGTAAAAGAGTTGCATCAGTAATTTTTTATAATTTATTTTTATTGTAAATACCAAAAAAATTCTAATTGCTCTCAAATTGTACAAACCTTACTTCATTTCAGATATAACAATTTTAACTGTCAGAAAACATCTAAGAACTGTCAAATCGGTTTCCGTTTTTACAGTTTAATAGTAGTAACTGTCAACATATTTCTGACAGCTGTCAAGTTGTAAAAAAAGTAACAATTTTTAAATATTTCAACAATTAAAATATTATGGCAGGTGTCGAATTGGAAACGATAGTTTCTTGCAACTATAATAATACTTTTTGACAGTTTCAACGTTCGCGGGCGCTATCATTTTTCTAAAAACTGTCAAATTATGAGAACATTTTATTTCTAAGTATTTTGACAGGTATAAGTCTTTATTTGTAATTTTGACAATTCTACTGCAACATATATTTCTGAGTTGTAAAATTGTACATTTTCTACTATTTTGGCGGGTGTAATAGTTAAAATAAGTACTTTTGGCAGCTGTCACGTGGTAAAAAAGGGTGGTTGTTTAATGTTTTCAGACATATAACTGTCAAAGCATTTCTGATTGCTATCAAATGATAAATACAGTACTTTATTTCAGATTTGGCAATTCTAATTGTTCCGATAGTTTTAACTGTCAAAATGTTTTTGACAGCTGTCACATTGTAAATAACAGTTCTGTTTTGAATTGAACTTCAAAATTTTTCCTGACAGCTGTCAATTTCAATCAAATTTGACAGTTGACAGCAGAGAGCTGTAAATTTGTAAAATGGATTTTTTCTTTATAGTTGCAATAGTCGCAGCTGTCAAGATGTTTCTGATTTCTGATAGCTGTCAAATTGTAACTGACAGTTTTTCAACATTTTTACAATTTATACATCAAAATGTTTCTGCTTAAATATAATTTTAATTTGATCTGTTACGATATATTTTCAACAATTAAAAAATACAGTTATTGCTTGAGAAGATTAAGTCAATAAAATTGTAAAAAGTACAACCAGTTCATCGAAGATAAATTTCAAAATAATGTTTCCATGTTATCCATTAAGTATGTAGTTTATCGGCTTATCTAACAATATACTTGTGAAAAATGTAAGCTGCAGATTTAGCTACATACGTGCACGAGTACAAGCTATCCCAAGCTATGTACATGCTTGAATTTTCTAATGATACTTTTACAATTGTAGTATGCACATTTCATTTTTACAGCTAGATATGAACGTAAGCAATACACAAGTCATAAAATCGTCGGAATTTACAATATAGGTGTAAATACACAAACCAAATTCCTGTCTGGTGTTTTAAAAAGAATAAATTTATGTTTATTATTAAAATAGTTTTAATACTTAGTACTTCAACAATTATTTCCCGAACAAATTAATAACGAATAATGACAACAGTTTGACATTCTATATTAAAATTTTCAAGATTATTACTAACAACTAACTAAATATGTATAAATACTGATAAGGTTTCTACGACAGTACCGCACTTTTATGATTATAACATTACAATAACATTAACTTAATTAACTTGTTATGTCGCCCTTTGTTCATTCTGTAAAGGCCCCTGCCACCTTTAGCATGACTTCAGCGCTCTATTGTTGATGTATAATTCCTATAGTGTGTATACCTAGAGCCCTACGGCCTTAATTACCTTAATATTTACTGTACTAAGTAGTATTGTACATCTTATTCTGAAGTAAATTACCAGGAAACGCGAATTATCCTAGTAATGTTAATATTATTTATGTAAAATTGAAGTTCGAGAGTGCAAGGCATTGTAATAATTATGTAAGACTCAATTCTTGAGTTTAATCTCGGCAATTCTGCAGCGCGTTGTTAGAATCGGCGGATACTAGTGTGAGATTGGTTTAAAAATAATACAAAACGTTTATTATTTTAATTTGTTATTTTTGAATACGTTCAAGAAATTTTTCAAAACACTTTTTATAATCATCGGCTAGAATGGCCTTTAATATGGCGGTCGAAGTCTTTTGGATGACCGAAACGATTTCCTTTCATGGCCAATTTCAGTTTGGGAAGTTGCACCCAAATCAGATTAATACGGTGGATAATCGATAACCATGATGATTTGTTCTATTTGAGCTACCGAGGTGAGAACAAGCGATATCCTCGCGAATTTGCGCAATTTTCTTTGTGACTTTGTGTGCATCTTGAGTGCTTACTAATTATATTTTGTTATTAAGTTTATCGAACGAAACGTAAACGAAAATTATGTCTGGTGGAAAGCAAGGAAAAGCAGATGCAGAGGGTCGCCAGTTTCAAGAAAAATGGACCGAAGAATTCTTTTTTATCTTGCACAAGAATTCAATATAAAGAGGCATTACTCAACTAAGCATCCTATGCTACACTCACAGACAGGACAAATGAGAAAAGACAAAATCCAGAAGCTTAACGCAAATTTGGAAAAATAGCAGCAAATGTTTCATAAACAAAAAACATAAAAACAAGTTTGACTTAGACGAGAGCACCGATTTGTCTGAGAGGAGAGGACATTTTTAATGAAGTTCAAAAGGTATTCATAAGTTCTGGATTGCCATGGTCAAAATTAGTTGGTGTACGAGTCGATGGTGCACCTTCTATGGTCGGCTTACGTAAATGTTTCATCGGAGATTTGTATGAAAAAGCAACTGAATTAAATGTGCAAAAAGATGATTTGATAGTCCTTCATTCCATTATCCACCAACAGAACTTGTGTTCTAAGTCCATTCCACTCCAGAATGTTATGAATGTGGTAGTAAAAAACCATCAATTTTATTCAATCCCGAGGGTTTAACCATCGTCAGTTCTAGGCGTTTTTGGATGAAATATCAGCCGAACATATTATTGTGAAGTCGGATGGCTAAGTAAAGGGAAAATGCTGAAACGGTTGCACGAGCTTAGAAATGAGATTTGAGCAGATTTTATGCAAATAACAGATAAACCACTACCTGAATTGAGTGACTCAAAATGGATATGTGACTTAGCATTTCTGGTCGACTTTCAGGCCATTTGAATGATTTAAATTCGAAAGTTCAAAAATAAGGACAGTTAGTAAATGATTTGTTTGGAAGCGTTTCAGAATAAAATCCGCTTGTGGGATGCACAGATGCTGTCTTGTAACAGTTACTATTTCACTTCATATGCTGAAGAACTCAAGTTATTGTCGGAGCAATTTTCGAACAGATTTAGCAATCTTAAAAACATGCAAGACAGTTTCGATTTATTTGCTACTCCAACAAAAAGTAATGTACAAAATGCTCCAATACACTTGCAAATGAAGTTGATTGAGCTTCAAGAAAACTCACTCCTAAAATCTAAATTTGAAGACGTGGAGTTTTCGTGCGATTTCTACAAAAAAAATACCTCGAAGAAGACCATTTTCCGGAGCTTCGAAAATTCGCAAGGAGATTGATTTGTGCGTTTGGCAGTACTTATAAATGCGAACAGTTCTTTTCAATGATGAAAGTTAATAAATTAAAAACATCGTACAAGGCTGACTGACGATAATTTGGAAAATTCTTTACGTTTTTGTTTCAGTGGAATTAATCCAAACATCAACGGATTAGTTTCCAAAATTAACGCTCAAGTGTCTCATTGATTTCGTTGTCACTATTTAACATTCGTAGTTTAACCCACTGAACACCAAACAAGTTTTAACTAAAACACCGACGCGTTTCAACAGCAAAGCTGTCATTATCAAAGCGATAATAAAACTAAATTAAAATAAAATCTACAAAAACAGGTAACCTAAATGTTATGCACGGTCAATCCGATACGCATCATTAATTTCCGATTAACGAAAACAATGACGCATGTGGGATAGGTCAGTTGTCACAGTTCATTACACATGATTTATTTTTATATATTTTTAAACTTTCCTGTTATCCCTAAATTATATTGTTTACCTAAAATTCACAAACCTGGCTAGTCGGTAAGGCCAATTGTTTCGGCAATTGACGCACCGACTTATAAGGTTTCCAAATGGCTGACCAATGAATTTAATCATTTGCCAATACAGCAACCTAGCTTTGCAGTAAAAAATTCGTTAGAATTTATTAAAGAAATTCAAAATATTCAGTTGCTGGAGGGTGAAATATTGATTTCATTTGATGTTAGTTCTCTCTATCCTAGTGTACCGATTCCAGACACCTTGACATACCTCGAGGACTTGTTGCTTCAAAATAGTTTGAGTCAACAATGTGTCCAGGAATATATTCGCTTAACTGACATCTGTATGAATCAGAATATTTTTCAATTCAACGGGAGTTTTTATGAACAGCTGGAAGGAACGGCAATGGGTCGGTCGCTTTTCGGCTAACCTTTTCATGAGCCGTTTTGAAAAGGACTTAGAATCTCAGAGCGAATACTTTCCTAGGGTTTGGTTGAGGTATGTGGATGATATTTTCGCTATATTTGACACTAAAAAATGTAATATTGACGATTTTCTCAATAGATTAAATAATCGGTTCGGAACCATAAAGTTCACTTGTGAAAGAGAAGAGAACGGTCAGCTACCCTTTCTAGATACTTTAGTAATTAGAAATAACAATAGATTAGAGTTTGACGTGTATAGAAAGGAAACCAGTACACTTCGCTACATTCCTTCAGATTCCCATCATTGTGTTCAACACAAACTGGCAAGCCTGAATTTTTTGGTCCACAGACTTCTCACTTTTCCCTTGAACAAGGCGAGGTATGAGAAAGAGCTTAAAATTATAAAAGATGCGGCCAAATGTAATGGTTTTCAGCCTCATATATCTATAAGTTAATTAGAAAGTTTAATTATAAGAAAACTGTGAAAGAATCTACGACTTTTCGAGAGGATGTTAAAGCTTCACCCGTTGTGACCCTCCCTTACGCTCCCTTTATCACTAAAGGTTTGAGTAAAATCTTCAAAGAGCTAGATCTCAGAATAGTTTACAGTTCTGGGACTAGTTTACGAAGTCTCATCGGTAACTCTAAAGATAAAATACAACCTCTAGAAAAGTCAGGTATTTACGAAATCAATTGTAAAGATTGTAATCAAAAATATATTGGGCAAACCAGGAGAGCAGTCTCAACTTGATTCAAAGAGCATATGGTTAATCTTAGATTTAATAGAATTGAGAAATCGAGCGTTGACCAACACATTTTTGAAACAGATCACAACACCGATCATACGAATGTTAAATTAATTAGACAAATAAACAATTGTAAGTTTCTAAATGTTTTCGAAAGTTTAGAAATATATAAAAATAAGTCATGTGTAATGAACTGTGACAACGGACCTATCCCCCATTCGTCATTGTTTTCGTTAATCGGAAATTAATGATGCGTATCGGATTGACCGTGCATAACATTAATTGTTTTTGTAGATTTTATTTTAATTTAGTTTTATTATCGCCTTGATAATGACAGCATTGCTGTTGAAACGCGTCGGTGTTTTAGTTAAAACTTGTTTGGTGTTCAGTGTTCTACTTCTGTACCAAGAGATCCAGTGAAGAACTTTCGTAGTTTGTAATAATTTCAAATTTCACGATTTAATTATAATGTTGTACCAATTTTTGTTCATTTCAAACACTACGCGACCCGCGAACGTAGAAAGTTTGGCCCACAATATGTCAAAGGTTGCCCACACTTGCTTTAGACAAACACTTGAAAATAATCTTCCACTTTTTTTTTCTGTTTTAATAAAACAAGAATAATAAATTATTTTGACGAAACGCACGAAAAGGATAGATCAGATTCTTGTTAAGTGAAGGCGAAAAAAAGGCGACAGTACGGGATAAAATTTAATATAAAAAAGAAGTAAGTGTATACGTAGGATAAATTGAAAAAGTTAGTTGAGCTTACTAAACTCCGGAGTAAACTGCCCGACGGGCGACAATTTTTTCGCTCCGTTTTTTTCCTCTTCCTACCCCCTTTCTATATCGTCATTCATTAGCGGCGTTTTGTCCACGAAAGTGGGTCACACTTTTAACGAATCCTTCTTCGCGAACGAACGAAGAAGAAAAAAAACCTCCTCCTTCTTCTACGTCATCTTGAGCTTAATGTACGACAATGAGTAACGCATCTTACCCATCCTGTAGACGCGATACATCATCTAGAATTAACTCGTAAAAGCTACTTGTTTTGTCGGATCTCAGTACCTCGCCTTGGCCTCCGGAGCAGTTTTTTTCTCCCTTTCCTTTCAGCTACCCGCCCCCTTGTTATTAAGTTAGAGAAAGGGAGAAGGCGTTTTAGAAACGCTGGCTCGAAAATTCATGAGTTTACTTGCGTATACGTTTCCCGGCGCTCGTATTTTCCTTAAAGAGTAAAAAGTAAAGATAAGATAATTGGGAGGATTTAGTGTAGAAGCTGGAAAGTCTTCCAAAAAATTAATTAAGCGGAAACGCTGATGGTTTGTGAAACGTATCTCTTTTAAGAATATCTTAAGAGGTGGGCGTTCCCTCTTGCTTAGCGAATGTAAACATGACAGTCCTAAAATATATGTGTAATGCGAAATTAGCGGCATACTTTATGGTAAAGAAGTTTCGGGGCAGTGCTTTGTGTTATGGTTAGCAACTTTCTCAAATTAAATTTTTGAGGTTATCAAGTTCTAACTGTTTAACAGTCAGACAACTCATTTCTAAAAGTAATGACTAATGACAGTCTCGGTACTTTCCTCATTGACGCTCAAGATCAATAAACAAACGTAACAGAATTATCCGAAAAAACCGACCTCATGGCCGTCTGGTTTCAGTTAGTGTACGAAAGACGACTTTGACGATGTTATGGAGGAATTGTTGTTTGTTAGACAGCAACTAAATCTTGGGAATGGCTCAGGAGGTGAAACAAATTATTCATTTTACCAAACACATCTAATACGACCAATTTTTGTTCTGCACCCCCTCTTCCCTCGTCAACTGATTTCCAATTGAAGACCTTGCAGCAAAAA
Organism: Holotrichia oblita; assembly: GCA_023690525.1. NCBI lineage: Eukaryota > Metazoa > Arthropoda > Insecta > Coleoptera > Scarabaeidae > Holotrichia > Holotrichia oblita. The sequence goes on along the minus strand of CM043018.1, from coordinate 147,455,495 downwards.
AGAGGTAAGAGCACTTTTATGGTTTTCGGCATAATCAAAAAAAAAAATCCTAGCACCGTTATGTCCTTTTTTTAAAACGTCTCAACTTTGTTGGCACCATTCACTGAGCCCTTGTGTATAAGTTTTCATTTTAAAACTTGATGGTACTTGGAAATTGCAGATTATTTTTAAATAAATAAAATTGACTCACCACTTTCTTGCCTCCTAACTTAGTAATTTCATTTCATTTTACGATATGTAAGTAAAACTATAAACCTATGGTCCTTTTAAAAGGACCATTGTAGAAATCTACAAATGTAATAGTTCGGAGTTCTGACCTATGATGTCGCCACATATATCGCTCTTTAGAAGCACATTCAACGTACTTTTTGCGTTGGGCAACGTTTCTTGAAGTTGGTTCGTGAAAAAGGTTAGCAACTACGAGGTGTTATTTTTACAAGTTGACTATGGATACTTGGAGGTAAGTTTTTTAACACTATTCTTTAAACCACTGTTTTTATGCTGCATGAACTTGTTGAATATGTCACTGTCTATAACCTCAAAACGAAATTTAACCGGTTACATGTTTCTTATCCCTCCACTGTTCACAACCTTCCTGGTAGTCATCTTCGAGCCGCAGCTGAAGTTGGCCGAGCAAATTACACCGAGGAAGAACCAGAGTTTGACGATGAAGATAATCTTCCCTTGTCATCTTTTGCGAGACATGTTGAAACCGCCTCCACACCAGTTAGGAAAAAAAAAGAAAAATTATTTCTTGGACAAAAGTGACATAAATTCAGGCAATTTTCCTGATTTTGAAAAATCACTTGGTCCCAAAAATAATCTTTCACCAATTGATTACAAATTTTAGACCTCTTTTTAATTACCTCAACAAAAAATTATAGAATTAGCCTCATCGGTGGTGCCATGGTGCCCTATTTTGGGCGCCACGGATCAAAACAATTCATAAGAGAAGAACCCATTAGATGGGGTTATAAACTTTGGACAGGTACAACCAGGTTTGGGTACATAGAATGGTTTGAGGCCTATCAAGGTTCTAGGACAATTCTTGATCAAAAATATAAACACCTTGGTTTAGGAGCAAGTATTGTTTTACACTTCTGTGACGTTTTGACACAAAATAAGGAAACTCTACATTTTCATATATTTTCGATAATTTCTTCACTTCAATCCCACTTCTCAGAGAACTGACCAGCAGAGGAATAAAGGTGACAGGAACAATAAGAGAGAACAGGGTTTTAAATTGCCCAGTAAGTCATAGTAAAACGCTGAAACAAAAACATAGAGGGTTCTATGAATACGCGACAACCAAGGAAGATAATACACTGATCTGCAAATGGCATGATTATAGTGTGGTTGGTGTGGCTTTCAACAACACCTGCATATTTCCCACAGCCAAGGTAGAAATATACTCGCAAAAAGAAAAGAAGATTTCCGTCAATCAATCAAGACTTATGAAAATTTGTAATGAAAATATGGGAGGGGTCGACCGTGCGGATCAAAATATTACTCTATACAGAATTGGAATACGAGGCAAAAAGTGGTATTTTCCATTATTCTGTCATTGCCAAGATATGGCAGTACAAAATTCCTGGCAACTCCACAGACATGGTGGTGGCAACCTAGATAATTTGGCATTTAGAAGATACATCGTCCAGGGATTGCTTGAAACGTATAAAAAGACGACAAAAAGAGGTATTGTTCGTGCAAGTGGCAAGTTTCACGAACATTCAAGATATGACAGTATCGGTCATTTAGTAGTATATCAAGAAAACCAACGAAAATGTCGTTTTTGCCATAAGAAGTGCAATTTTTCGTGCATTAAGTGTGACTTGGGGTTGCATCCGAAAGATTGCTTTTATCTGTATCATACAAAATAAAAATAAATATGTTTATGCAATAAAACTGCTTTCGAAATTAATAGCAGTGTAATATACCGCGGTCCTTTTAAAAGTACTGCCATTATCTCAAAAAGTACTTTTTATTTTGTAGAAGACCAAAAAGAAAGTTTCTGGGTTAAATAAAAAAAGACTATTCGATAAATAAAGATTTATTTATGCCAGAACAATGTAAACTACAAAATATTTCTCTCATATATTAACGAAAATAAGAAAAATCTCTTAAATATCTATTTTTGAACTCATTCGTTATTTAAGTCGCCTGTTTCTTCTGTATAATCCGTCAAATCAGTTTTTGCATCCGATTGTTCTACATTGCATCTTAGGCTTCTATAATACTCCATGCAGATTTCAGGGACATATTTTCGGGCAAGAGTCTTTTTTTTAAAGGAAAATGCCGAGTCATCTGCTTGGTCCTCAGCACATGGTAGAGGAAAAGGAGGCGTTACGTTCTTGTTTCTGATATCAAAATGGAAAAATCAAATCAGGGCAATTGACACGCTTATAATGAGACCTTCGCTTCGGAAACCCTTTTATGTGAATAGCGTTGGGTCTATTTGAATGTTTACCTCTCATATCTTTAAGGAAGGCTTTGCCAAATATGACTCGTTTTAAAGACACACCATGAAGAGAGCAAAGAGTCTTTTTACAAACGTCAAAAACGTCTTGGCCAAGACGAATCTAGAAATTAATAAATTAATGGTAATGTTCTAAAAAGATTAGGTTAAAACAGCTTTACTCTATATTTATTAGAGGCAGACCTAGCTTTTGTTTAGTTCCAATTCAAGGTAGTGATCGGACAGGAGCCGTAGACGTTAATAAGTCGAGCTAAGTAGTGATTTTGAAGGAATCCAATTCATTAAATTTTCCAGACCAATACTTTGAAAACACCTCTTTCTACATCTGCAATTTTCACCGGTTGTCCTTGCAACAACGTGCTTGTTAACCGAATTTATATGCTCCTCTCCCGATGCCACTTTTTTTCTTCTAATATTTCTTTTCCAATTTTGTGGGTTCTTTCTTTTCTGACGTTTAGGGGACGTTTTTTGTGCTTGAAGAATCTGTCCAGTGAACCAATTATCACACTGACATCGTACAGGGTTTGTCCGGAAAGTAATAGGACTGAAACGATTTTAAAAAATTTATTGAGCCAATCGTTACAATTCTTTAAAAACTTTCAAAATAGGCTCCTTCTGCGTCGATGCAGCGCTGCCAGCGCGATTTCCAAGCATTGAAGGCGTCATGGAAGGCATTCTCCGGAATAGCCTTAAGATCCGCGGTGAAAGCTGCTTGGATCCCTTCTGTCGTCTCAAAATGCTTGCCCTTCATCGGCCTTTTCAGGCGAGGAAACAAAAAGAAGTCCGGGGGTCACATCTGGGCTGTAGGTCTGCTGCGGAAGCGTTGGGATGCCGGCCATTGTCAGGTAGCTGTTCACAAGAAAGGCGGTATGAGCCGGGGCGTTGTTGATTGACCCTTCGTTTGAGTCTCTTGAGCACTTCCACGTAAAACTTGGCGTTGACGGTTTGTCCAGGGGGAACAAATTCATGGTGGACGATGGCTTTGATGTCAAAAAAGACAATGAGCATCGTTTTCACTTTGGATTTGCTCATTCTTCCCTTTTTTGGGCGAGGAGACGCCGGCGTGTGCCATTCGGAAGATTGCGTCTTTGTCTCGGGATCATATTCAAAGATCCATGACTCGTCACCTGTGATTACGTTATTCAAAAATTGGGGGTCACTTTCACACATGTTCAAATTTTCTTGGCACACTTCCACTCGCCGCAATTTCTGGCCGTCAGTGAGCACTTTTGGGACCATCTTCGCGCACACCTTGCGCATGTTCAAATGCTCCGTCACAATGTCATGAACCACAGATTTTGATAAATTTAACATCTGGGCAATTAAACGAATACTTAGTCGACGGTCTGAGTTCAAAACTTTGCGCACACGAGTCACATTGTCGGTGTTTGTCGAAGTCTAAGGTCTTCCAGCATGGTCTTCATCGGCGACCTCTTCCCGGCCCTCCGAAGAGGCCTTGTGCCACCGAAACACATCACTTCTTACTAAAACATCATCTGGGTAAGCCTGCTTGATCATATCGAACGTCTCTGTCGCAGATTTGCCGAGTTTCACACAGAATTTAATCGCGTGCTGCATTTTCGGCTTGCACCACTCACAGAAACACGTCGCGCGAAAAAGCCTGTCCTGAATCTCCAGGTGATAGGAGACACCTGAGCAGCCGCTCGTTCGTTAGCTAGGAACGCCTTCTACCGATTCCAGTCGGTGCGCGCACGCTCCGAAGTACAGTCGCGGCGGAATAAAATCAGTCCTATTACTTTCCGGACAAACCCTGTAATTTCTGTCTTTTATAAGATCCTACATGTAGTTTTGATGGTAAATAACTAAACTTATATTTCAACCATCGTAATACACCGCGAGAGAAGTGCGAGTTTTGTTAAATTACATTAAAAGAAGATATTCTGTTTGTTAAGTTGGATGCTCACGTTAATAAAAGACATGTAGATTTTCAAATACATACATAGTAAGTAATGCAGTCGTGTAATACACGTCCAATACAGCATTCATTTCACATTTCCGTGTAAACGATATCTCCCTATTGGTATTGTGTGTATTGCAGTACCGAATTCGTGAGCTCGAATGGTATCAATAGAGTCAAGTTACGTCCTGTAATGAATAGAATGCTAATTTAAATTCAAGTCTCATAGTGTTTTCTGGGTTCATTGAAACTTTTTTTTTGTATGTGTATGTATGTATGCGGCGGTATCCAGTATATGTCATTCGTGTCACAGGCAGCTCGCGCCCGTTCCGGTAAACGGTTGGGGGTCCTATATTTCGCACATTTCTTATTGTGTTGGCATGCTCTCCATTTCGATAAACCTTTTTCGTTTTAGGATTCTACGGTGTTCATTGTACCCGGGGCTTTATATCCGACGCTTACTTGTTATTCGTCCGCCTTTTATTTTCGTAATACCGAAAGAATGGGGCGCTTTTGTTTATGCGTTGCGACTGGTGCGAGCAAATATTGACCTAGGAATGTTGCAATGTTTAAATTTATTTCGTGGATGTATCTGGTGTTGACTTGCGAACGTTTTGTACTTAATAAAAGTTGGATGTATTGTTGGACGATATTTTTTTTATTTCGTAAAAGAATATATGTACAGTACAGTCCAAGAAATTTTCACATTCTATGTAAAAAAAATTTCGATCTACTCCAGTAATTTTGACGTCTAATGACACTAACATATTCGCCTGATCTTCCATCGTTATCTGAGGAGTGAGGTTCCAAAACATTTGGAAATATTTCGAAAAGAAAACAGATACAAATAAAACTGGATGCAGGGCAGTCTGTAAAAGTTGCAGTAAAGAAATCCAAAGATTAGAAATTTTGGTCAATCAGATTGAAGGATCACAAGAAATTTTGGGTCAATCAGTAAACAGTGTAAATATAATAACATCGATCTGTCGACTCTGTCTCTGACATTGGAGATGACTCCTGTTGTGAACTAATTTCTTCTTGTCAATTAAAATATAAATGCATTGTGGGATCGATTGTAAGAGATAATGCAGCACGCATGAGAAAAAATATAGAAGAAAAAAGTGGTTCAAAAAACATAATAACCTATGGATGTTCTGCCCATATTTTAAACGTCTTGGGAAAAGATTTGGAAATAAAGGACATTAAGGAGAATGTGGTGCAAATTGTTGAATATTTCCAGCCAAGCAGGAGGGAAAACCTTAGTTCTGTTTGGAATTATATGTTTCTCAGTGGGATTTGCTACTCAAAATATGTGAAGAAAACCGAAGGGAAATGGATACCAATATCTGCAATAAGGTTGCAAATATCGGCATTAACCGAGCTGCTGAAGACTACCTGAATATTTTAAAACCTGTGGCAATTGCCTTGCCCAATTTGCAGAGGAAGAAAGCCACTCTTTCTGCTAGTTAGAACTAGCATTTGAAGATCTAGAGTTATCCCTTGAAAAAATACGCGATATGAGCAAGCTTTAACATGACATCATTTCATCGCTTACCCATCTAAAAAATCATATAGTTTGACAGAGCACGAGAGAAATCTTGCCCTGGAAACGATTGAGGAAATGTATGAACAAAGTGGGCTGCTGCCTTTAACTATACGATTTAATGTCCAGTTGGAGCCATTTCGAAAAATAACGTTTACTCAGGAAATAACATCAGAACTCTTCGGCATTGACTGGTGGAACGCACAGAAAGATATACCTGAAATTGGAAAGCAGCTACATACCATAAAGCAGCTTTTAAGGAACCAACTAGGAATAGAAAAGGCGTCGAAATTAGTTCTTCAATGAAAATTAATGGTTTGATTCTAAATATGATTTTTATATAAAAAATCAGCAGATTTAAACCGTGTGATAGCGTGGAGTATGATTTTTGAAGTTAAAGGAAGAGGGAGTCAGACAGGCCAATAGCTGAGTCCATCAGGTAAGACTTTGTCAGCGGAGGAGAGGGGGGAGAGGGGAGTCTCAAATAGTTGTTTGTTAGCGGAAATTTGGCACAGCATTCAGTATCATAACCAAAATATGACTTCTTCAAGGTCGTCACCCTACCAACCAATATTCCCACAAGTCCAGACAAGTCAACTGACACCACGAGTGTCCAACTACGCCATGAACGACGATGGAGAGTGCTGCTTTCGAGCTGCGAGGAATGGAGCTCTGATAGACCTAAATGATACACAGATGCATCCAACACAAACAAGGGGCTAGAGGGTGGGCGTTCATGGACCTAAGACCAAACGCTTTAGACCCCTAGGGTCGTCGTCCCCAACTATTCTTCAGGAAGTTTTAAAAGCTTTAGCCTCTCTGGGTAAAAGGGAAGTTAATGGGATTGCAGCTATTGGCGTTAGAATTAAGAAGAGCTAGCTAAGCTTTCGTAAATTCTTTATTAGCTTGTTCAGAGAACAAACTATAAATAAAAAGAACAAAAATTGTAAATAAAATTCGGCTATTTTAAATCGAAGTGAATTTTTTAACTGACATAGTAATTATAGTAAGGCAACATCACAAGACTCATGTGCAGTTAATGTTTGTAAACATAACATTAAAATCTTATTAACAATGTTAACTAACAGGGGGCTACCGAGGGTATATTTGAGTGCCTGTCCCCGGATTTATTGGGACATTGATTACAAAAAGTGGAAACCACTTTTTGGACGCAACTTTGGAATTTTGGTTATGGCATACTCCTCCATAACATCCAATGCAGCGCTGCCTTTTCTTTCTGTTGTCCTTTGTTGTTTCAGTACAATGTTGAAGAGTGTTTTTCAGTTTGCTTGGTTGGAACATCCACTTTGTCCATAATATTCCCTAGTAGCCCGGTCAATAATTGTTCTCGAAATTCAGATATTTGAATTTTGATATTAGACTTTTCATACAGAAGTAAAGCATTGATAACTGATGTTCCAACGATATATTCAAAAGCATCATTTGGATGATTTTCCTGGAATGTATTGTTTAAAAATTAATCTCCATCTAAACGGTACCATTGATCCATCAACAATGGATATAACCTCTGAAGGGATTTTTAATTTTTTTATATTGTCCTGTCAAATAGTCAGTAAGAGGTTTTATTTTATACAAACGATCCTGTTTGTTAGATGTTAAATTGTCAGCGAAGTGTCAAAATCTTAGAAGCGATTGGAATCTATTTCTAGACATCACACATGTTTGTAATAGAACTTTTTTGACCAATAATCCGAAATTTTTGGATATCGTTCCAAAGCCATGTATAAAATAATAGCAAAGAATTTTTCGATTTCATTTTTGTCCGTTTCTTTCCAACGGGCATTTGCTCTTTCAGCATTTTTATTTGTTTCATCAACTATCAAGTTCAAAATATTATCATCCAAAATCATTTTATAAGTTCGATGGCACAACAGTTTCGCCAACCACCAAAAATAGAAAAGTTTTTAGAGAATAGCCTGTGATGTTTAGCCATGTGGATGTTTGTTCTTCAATGATCGTGATCATTGTCAAAACCTTCACTTTCTTCTACTTATTTTATTTTTTTTTATGGTGGTGAGTGCTTAGTTGCAGTGACTCCGTAAACTGTATCGCTTGTCTGGCTATCACTGCAACTCTCGCGGTGTAGTTTTTGTGTGTGTAAGTTGTGTTCAATTGGCTTTGTGACAGCATCATATCGCCTTTTATGATGCCGCGCTGTTAATCACTTTGCTCCCAACAGCGAAAGGCAAGTCGATCCGGGATTAAACTCTCTGAAAAAATGTCACCGTCCAATAATAGTCAGCCGCCTAACCACTGCGGCCATCGACCCGTTATATTCTAGTTGTTATAAGAATTAAATACATTTAGGATTGTAGTGGTATGGTCTAATGGAACAGAGGTGATAATATCATTAACATATTTGTAGATGAACGGTAATTCAAATGGCAGATTGGCGGATTCATAGCATTCATCATCGATATACAGGTTCATATATGTACCTATTCACGTGCAATTTCCTAGAAATTCCGATTCCAACATTTTTTATAAGAATTTATTAGCCTTGAAACAGCATTCTTTCCTTAGTAAGAGCCTTAAGTCGCAAAGAAAAATTCCCAAAAAAAAAATCACTGAACCCTCCTACATCCAACCGTATCTACTATTTATCTTTCCTATTGACTGATTTACGTTTTTCGACCGTGGGCTGGGCACCACCTCAATCTAAATCTTTTCTGCATGAATAAAAACGAGGAAGGACACACAGCTGTGGGTCAGAAAAAAGCAAGGCAGTACATCGTAGGGGCAAGAGGTAATTTGTAAGCGACCCACGGTCTAGTAGGGCCTAGTCCACCACCGTATCCATACTTATTATTACACGATCCTTCAACGTTTCGGCTACTCACGTCGTCGGTGCAGAATTTACGAAAGCAGGGATTAGATAAACGGTTCGGTCTCGATATATATATAAAAAGAAGGTATAAATATGAGGTCGTTTTAGAAACAAAACTAAATAAATTACTTTCGCTTTTCTCTTTTTTTTTGCTTAGTTTTAGTTAATTCTAGTTAATTCATAATTTCCATTTTACCAACTCAATTAATTACCGCAGTTTTCTTTTATTTTTTTCTGTTGTATTTCCGATAAAACTTTATAACAGTGTTAGCGTTATTCGTCCGGTATTAACCTCCTTCGCGGAAGGCAGGCTAAAATCCCTTAGGGCTAAAAGCTTCGTGTATACATTCTATGAATACTAACAAGTGAAACAAAATCAGATCGGGCGAAAAGTAATTAGGACGCGACAAGATTACTAAGAGATTGTGTCAGAGGCAGATTGTGCCTAGATGTATATTGTGGGTAATAAATATTCGTTGGTTAGATAACGCGGTGGAATATATATATTTGAAGAGATACCTCGGCTAAAGAAAATTATTACCCATTACGGGAATAAAACAAACGCTAAGCTGTTTAGGCATTGAATTAATTTGCAGCATCTGTTTGGGAGGGAGAAATATATACCTATAGAGAACATTATAATTTTGTAAATTCTATTGAACTAAAATTGTAAATCAAATTGCTCCTTTTTTGTTTTGAAGACAAAACAATTGCAAAAATATTGGATGAGTTGCTCTAGATTTTGTCTAAATAGTTCAAAGTTACGCCGCCCAATTAATCTTCTTTATATTGGAGATGTTTTTGCCAGATATTTCGATGAAAGTGTAAAAAAAAACCTTTAAAATTCCAATTCCAAAAGAAGTGAAGGAGGGCTCGAATATTTGATTTCGAAATTCTGGAATAACTAATACAGCCTGAAGCAAGTTTTAAAATTTACCCACCTCCTGCTAATCTAAAGATTTTTCATCACATCTTTTCGACAATTCAAGTTGTGACCTTGTAATTTTGGAACAGCTAGGAAAACGCTAATCAAATTTTGAGTTCAGAATTTTGAAAAGGATCCACTCCCCTCTTCAAAATTCGAAACTATTAATCTGGGTGGAAAAGGAGAGACTCAAAAGTGGGTGTTTCAGGTTTTTTTTGGACTTGTTTTCAATATTGTGTTGCAAAACTTTAGAAAAATGTAGTATAACAAGTTGGAATCTGATCAAAATTCGGGATTTACCGCTTTTTTGATCAATTTTTTAATCTTAACAGAACTCTAGAAAAAAAAAACCTTGAAGAAAAACATTCTTTCGTCATATCTTTGGAAGTATTCAAGTTTTGATTTCGCCCTACTCTCCCTTTTGGAAATTTGAGAAACGTTTTCGCTAATGTAAGTAAAAAATGTGTGGCTCCAGTTTTGTTTTTTGATACTAGGTCTTAATTTTGTTTTGTAAAACTTTAGAAAAATATAGAACAATGTTAGAACAAGCTGGAGCAACCCAAAAGTTCAATTTTGAAGAAAATGGGACAGTATCAATGTTTTATGGTAATCTACCCATCAATTAGTACAATTTAAGATTTCTTAGCGAGGGAGGGGGAGGGGTGGTAGAAAACTATTCCAGTTTTGGTGTCCAAATTTTGGAAAAATGTCTGGAAGAATTCCTCTCCTCCACGTCCGAAAACAGAGCGAAGAAACAATTAAATTAAAAAATACCAAAATGAAACACGTGTTTCGGCATTTTTTTTATTAAATCCATAAGCCACCCCCTCATGGATTTAACATAAAAAAGTCGTGTAGGGAAAAAATTAAAAAAATATATTTTTACAATCAAATGGTAATAAATTTCATAGATCGATAAACAAGAAAAAAACACTTATTATATTTTTCCCTATGATTACACTGCAAATTTTATTAGTGGTAAATGACAGTTGTAGGAACATACACAAAATCCCTGAAAATTTCTAAACTTGTCTTCCTCTTCAACCCAAAAAGGTCAAACAATTTAGATCTGATAACAGAGATAATTTCATCAAAAAACGAAATAACTTTGACCTCAGCAAATTGAATTTCAGAAACGTAAGAACTAGGCGCGAAATTTGAAATCATGTAATTTTTGCTTCCTAAAAAAACATCAATTTAATGTCATTAAATGTAAAAGTGTAATATTAAAAAGAACTACGGCTTTTATAATTTGACAGCTGTCATAAATATGTTGACAGTTGACAGCTGTAAAAAAAAATTGACGTTATTGGCTAAACGTCAATATGTTGTTTTCAATTACAAATTAGGACAAATCGTAATAGTTCACAGGAAACGGGACCAGTAGGTTTGCAAAAATTATAGAGGAGTCACATTACTAAACGCTGTATATAAAATAATGTAATAACTTGATATTAATGCTCTTTGACACAATTATGAACGGGTAGAGGGAGAGGAGGTGGCAAAGATGGAAATATGTGTTTCTAATAGGGTTTGATAAAACTTAATTTATTAACTTTGTTGTCATAAATTAACAAAAAAAAAATTACGGATTCCACCTCCGCTGCAACAAAATCCCAATATGCAACAGTAGTTTAATAAAAGCAGTAATAAACTAGAGCGTTTAATGAACAGGTATTTTCTCCGTCCCTTCCTAACTTCACACGATATTTCACGCCTTAATCCTGCAGCATCGTTCTTGCCATACAACCGTAGTACCATTTTCTCTAGATGGGGAAGCAGGAGGGAAAGGAAAAAAAAATCGCAATCTACTTCTTCATTGTATAGATATAGAATATGAAATTTATAAGTCGTAAATTGCGAAGTTAGTCTCGAACTCCGGTACCGAACTTATAAATTTAAAACTGCGAGTTCGGGGATTACGAGAAGGATAGTAGACCGTTGTGCGGCTTCCTTGAGTTATGCTTTTTGTTAACGTTATTATTCGGTTATTTGCTCCCTTAATGGCTCTAGCCTCAAACGCAATTAAGACGGGGGAGTTCGGAAGGATTTTACCGAGAACAGCGCTTTATTGGTTAGCTCGTATTTACCTATAGTCGTGCGAGGGAGATTTTTCAATTTAAAGGGAATTGGTAGGAAGAAGCGCTCATTTTAGTACGACGAAGAATGTAACAATTTTCTACTTATAATAAACTAAGTTGTGTGCGAGAACATTTTTTTTTAAATTGGTGAAGATTTTGAAGGGGTAGTGGTTGTTTTTCTCTCCAACTTCTACGCCACTGGAAAAAGTACGGTTTTGACACGCCCATTTGAACCGCCAATGTTTTCTACACAAAAATGATACTGTTGGTCATGAGCTCTAAAGTTGACCGTTTTCGAGAAAAATCAACTTTTAGGTAGAAAAACCAATTTAAATTTTTTGAAAGTTTTATTTTACTAAAACATTAGAACTAGTAAGAAAAGCGAATCTGAACAACATAAAAGTTGAGGAAGCCATAATGAAGCCATTTATTGCCTAAAGAGGTAAAATAAAAATGAGGTCGTATTCAAAGTTTAATACACTATCTGAATATCCAAAAAAATACAGGGTGTTCAATTAAAAAAAGACCGAACTGTCTTCGCTCCTCTTTTGCTTTTTAAAGTCTGGCATTGTATTTTACGAAATTAGAGAAAGCATACAAAATTGTAAAAGATTAGTTTTCAATTTTTTTTATATTTTGTCCCTAATGGAAATAATGATTGCACAATGAAAAATCAATCACTCTGTATATGTAATAGTATAATACATCATATTAGATACCTTAGAGATGGAAAAACTGCCCCTTAATTCCATTCCCTTTGAAGCCTATGTTCCTCTTTTTCGAATTTTGCAAATGCCGTACGTATTACCTGAGTGAGTTTGAGCGAGGTCTGATTGTGGGTTTATACATAGCGGGTGCATCTTTCTGCAGCAAAACCCGCCGTCTGAACCGGTGGTGGTAGACAGCACAGCTTGGAACCGTCAATTATACGAGTCTAGACTTTCTTTGATCGCATTTTAACGATTTGTTTTTCTGTAGGAGATAAAAAAAGCTGTTTCGTCACAAATAAATATTCTTAGAGGATCTTTGAGGAGTGCCTCCAGTATAGTTTGAATAACCTAAACTTAGACAGGTCTGAGCGAAAGTTGATTTTCCCACAGTAGTGCGGAAAGTAAAAATTACGTTACATTTTATTTACTTCCCGCACACAAAATATAATAGCGAAACGACACGTTTTAATAAGCGAACACAAAAACTATATTAATTTTATGATTATGATGATTTAGAGCTTAAATATAATTAAGTAGATGGGATTTTTCCAGCCCTATTACAAAAGGGACAAAAGACATTCTATCTCATGTAGTTCGAATATGCCGAAGCAGCCTGGAGCTGGGGTATATTCCAGGAAAATGGAGAAGGGCTAAAGTCACCTTCATACCAAAAGTAGGCAGGAATCGTTTGTTTTAAAAACTATGGAAAACGCCGTTGATAACTATATTAGAAGAGAGATCCTGAATCGAATGCCATTGCATTCTAGTCAGCATGCGTACCAGACAGGCAAATCCCGAGACTGCACTGGTGCAGCTGACAACAGGGATTCAGACAGCTATGGAAAACAAAGAAACAATTTTGTGTGCCTTTCTGGACATAGAAGGTGCTTTTGACAACACTCCACACGAGGCAGTCAATAGATCACTAAAAAACAAACTCCCCACAAGAAGAGCGGAAACTGAGGTAAATTTAGAAACTATCTCAATCAGTACAACCAGGGGCTGTTCACAAGGCGGAGTTGCATCCCCGCTTATGTGGAGCCTAACGGTAGATGAGCTCCTCTGCGGCTTGACTGACATTTGCAGATCCTGCCAGGGGTATGCCGATGATATAGTCATAATCGCAAGGGGAAGATTTGAAAGTACCCTCTGCGACATTGTCCAAAGAGGACTTACTTTTACAAAAAGATGGTGTCAATCGGTGGGACTAAATATTAACCCCACCAAAACTACACTAGTGGCCTTCACAAGGAAAAGGAAACTCAATTTCAAAACCATCAAGCTAGATGGGCAGAGCATTGAGTGGGAGACGGAGACTAAATATCTAGGTCTTACACTAGATGAGGAACAAGCACGAATTAGAAGTAACCAACAAAGCCAAAAGAGCCCTAATGGTTTGGAGAAACTTCGCAGGGAAAAATTGGGGATGTAACCCAAAAATTCTGTACTAGATGTACACTGCAATAGTGAGACAAATCATCACCTATGGGGGAGTGGCTTGGAGCAAACGTGCCAGTCTGACCACAACAAGGATGCAACTCGCAAAGATACAAAGGCTGGCATGCGTTTGCATTATTGGTGCAATGAGCACATGCCCAACGGCCGCTTTAGAAGTGGTACTAAATCTCACACCTCTTCACATTTTAGTGGAGAGTGTGGCTAGACAAACCACATACAGACTGATAGGGGAAATCAAAAATCCTACTAGGAGATGATCCATTGTGGGACATGCCCCGCGATGGGATGTCGAAGAAATTCAGCCTCGGAAAAGACTTCACCACAAGGCTAGGTTTCAGAAGCGACTGGAATCAAAACACCATAAAGGAACTCAACAAGAATGCCATATTATGGTATACAGTTGTTTCTAGGACAACCGGAGGGACTGGAATCGGAATACACTGAACCAAGTACACTGAAAGTTCCTTAGCATCCTTCAGGCGGAAATACATGCTATAGAAAGATGCGTCCGATTTAACCTAGAAAGGAAGTATCGGAAACAGGAGATTATCAGCTGACTGATAATCAAGGAGAGTGCCTGTACAATCTAAACAGAAATGGCAGGGAAAATAAAGTCACTCTAAACGAGCTAGGCCGGGACACACCGGATTAGAAGGGGGAAGCTGACAAACTTGCAAAAAGAAGGAGCGAGTGCATCTCTCTTGAGCCCTGAACCTTTTTGGCGGGATCAGTCAGAGTACAATATTAGAAAAACTAAAAAGAGAAGTTGATAAAAGGAAAACCAAGCACTGGTTTGATCAACATGGAGTGAGACAAGCGAAAACGACTCTGGGAACCTATAACCAGAACAATAACAATCAATAAGCTTTTTATTACAGCAATATATTCTATTTTACATAATAATCTTCAATATTAGAAAGCCATGTATGGAATTTATATTACACACAAATTACAAAATTATATTTCCTCTCTTTGGTAACATTGAATCAGATATGCTTGTTATTTTAAAAGTTCAAGAACATTAAAATTCATTTCTCTTTGATTAGTCTGCCATATTTGGTGTTAATGACATTCAATATTAATAAAATACAAGCTCATTTATTTTACCGAACCAGCATGTACTCGTAGATTTAAATTATTTAAAGCGATTTAATATTTAAATAAAATTGAATTGAAGTGTGGAATCTACCTTTTAAACCGAAACCTAAAAACACGATTTCATTAGTACAAATAGGAGAGCAAATCTTTCCGAATCTATTTTTAACGTTCCGGAAGTAACTTGCGACGATAGGACGGCGTATAGGTGTTAAAATATTCCTTGGGCGTACGCGCATTGTGTCTTCGATTCCGTCCACGTGCAACCATATTTCATCTCAGCAAGTGGTGTACTCACCAATTCTGTGTCGTTTGGGGCTTTATGAGAGTCAACGTTAAAAAATCGATCTTAAGACGGGACTGGCAAACAAATACGGTGACCTAAAAAGATTTTTGGCGCTGTTTATGTGAGTTATTGTTCTAGAATAGTTGTTCAATTTATTGCCCATTATATTAGTTGTTGCCAAGAAATCGTTTGGCTTACATAATAGTTTTTTCTTTATGAATATTTAATAGAGGCGAACACTAATACTGTTTCAAACGAGATTTTG